>PVIH01003057.1:0-170427 GCA_004025045.1 Sigmodon hispidus | reverse complement strand
CTGTCCCATCACCCTTTACCTAGCTGTGTGACACCCCTGCTGAAGTAACTTTATGCCTGGGAAATAGTCAGCTCCCCCACCCACAGTAAACTTTTATTAGCTTTCAAGTGAAGCCCAGTGTATGTCTTCCCCACCACCCACCATTTTAAATGTTAAGCCAAACTCCTAGCAAGTAAAAATAAAAAGGGCCTACTTTAAAAAAAAAAAAAAAAAAAAAGGATCTGACCACAAGAAGTTTAATTATACTCCAGTAAGTAAATGAGCAGCATGAATGGGAGTTTTTGTTAATGGGGAGATCATAAGTGTGGGTATGAATCTGAGAGGACCGATAACTGAATTTGATGGTGTGCATGATGCAAAATCACCAAATAATAAATATATAATTTTAAAAAAACAAACAAAAAGAGACAATAGCTGAGAAGGAGCTCAGCAGAGAGACATCTCTCTGGGATCTGCATCTTTTCCTTCATCTCAGCTCAGCTCCTGGGAGAGAGCAGACGTTAGGTAAATACCTGATAAAACACCAGTGTTTAACTCCACGCGCCTCATGATTGCTTCCTGTGAAGAGAAATTCATAGGAATTTCTGAACTTTCTACTTAGCTAATGTAGAACTTCCCCCAGCAAGAGGAAGGCCTGTGATTCTTTTTCCATTTTTGTTTTTAAAACTTTCCAGTGGAAACCTTTTAAAATTAATAGAAAAATGCCTCATTATGACATGTATTTCTTTCTGCCTTTCTCTTCTGTAGTAGTTGGTTTTTTTCCCTTACTCTTTTTGACTCTTTGTTCTTTGGAGGCTTGCCACCCAGCTCCCAAATAACATACACAGAGGCTTATTCTTATAAGTTCCCAGTCTTAGCTTGGCTTATTTCTATCCAGCTTTTCTTAAATTATTTTGTTTATCTTTTGCCTCTGATTTTATCTTTCTCTATTTCATGTACCTTTCCTTACCTCTTACTCTTTTGCAGGTTCCGTGGCTGGGTGGCTGGCCCCCGGTGTCTTCTCCTTGATCTTTTTCTCCCTCCCCTTATTTATTCCCCCTGCTTGCCAGCCCTGCCTGTCCTTTCTCCTGCCTTGCTAGTCATCTCTTTATTAAACCAATCTGGTGTTTTAGACAGGCACAGCAATGCAGCTTCACAGAATTAAACAAATGCAACATAAAAAAAAATGCAACACATTTTTTGCATCATTAAACAAATATTCCACAGCATAACCAAATGTAACATAAGTTAATATCTTACAACATCCTCCCTTTATTGTTGGTCTCTTTTTTCTCTCCACAAATCTCCCACCTTGGGCTGTCATGCCACATATTCTATTACCCTCTCTTGCTCACTACCCTTCGGGGAAGAGCTTTTCCTCCCTCTTGGTTCATTTTCTACTCTTAGGACACACACACTGCCTCCCTCTAAATGGAAACTTTCCAGGACTTAAAAGCAGGAAATTAATACAGTGAACCACCATGTATCTGTTATTTTGTGAACTTGTCACCAGTCTTCTAGGCTTGCCTCACTGCTCTTCCTGTCATTGTTTTTGCTAGCATGTTTTTAAATGAAATGTCAGAAGTCGGATCATTTTACATATACATCTTTAAAATGGTAAAATTTTAAAAAGTAAGTAAATAATTGTGTGTGTGCGCGTGTGCACCGCACATGTGCACCAATGATGTGTGTGTGTGTGTAGGTCCACATATCATTGCGCATATGTGGAGGTCAAAAGACAGCTTAGTGGAGTTGGTTCTCTCCTTCCTCCTTCATGTGGGTCCCAGGGTCACGCAGCCCAGGATGTAAGGCTTGTGTAGCAAGCACCTTCATGCTCTGGGCCATCTCAGCAGCCCTAGATATAGTCTAACCAGTAAGACCTTTTCTTTAAACAAAAACAAAACCAAACAACGAAAATTAAGATGTTAGGCTTTCTTTGTGCTACTGTTAAGGGTGATGGTAGGGTAACATTTTAATTTTTGTTGTAATTCTATGTTCAGCTTTCCCCATTGTTTTGAGATGTCTTTTTTTCTGATAAATTCATTTAAGTAAAGCCTTAAATGAGGACAACATAATCATTTAACCAATGATTCCTTTGGTTAAAATTCTAACCTGGGGCTAATGTGTTCTTGTGTTTTCTCTCTCCTCTTGTCTAAGCTAAGGGTTGTGTCTGTCCTGGAGGCAATTTGTGGCACCAAACTAGGTGTGGACCTTTTGAGTCTTTGAGGCCACACTGGGAGGTAACATTCCCCCATGTTCTGTCTGTATCATGCACACAAAGCAGAAAGCTTTGAATCCACATAGCTGCTAACAGCATGGCAGCCTAACCAACGAGGCTGGGCCCCTCTCTTCAGGAAGGAGGACTGGGATGATTTTCGGTAGTGGCTATTTCGACACAACCTATTTACTCTTCTAAAGCACTGGCTTGGGAGTTAAGGTTAGCTTGGCAGTAGGGAGGTGTGTGGTGTAGGGTAAAATGTTATGACAGTTAAGAAAAAACTGTATTGTCTCGTGCAAGTAGATTAAAGGTACATAGGGCTGATATTAGCTATTGTTTAATGAGCTCTTATCATTGCTATATTAGTGGCTTAGGCTGCCAGAAGCAAGTATCACAGCTGGGTGGATTGAGCAAAAGAAATTTACTTTTTCCCACAATTTTGCAGGTTAGAAGTTCAAGATTAAGGCAGCAACATGTTTGGTTCTTTCTGATGGTTTCAAAAGACACACTTGTCCACAGCTCTTACCTGGTGTCTGGTGGTTTGCTGGCAGTCTTTGGTGTTCCTTGGCTTGTAGAAGCATCACTTTGCTCTGCCTTCATCTTCTCATCATGTTCTTCCCATGTGCACAGCCATTTCCAAATGTCACTTTTTGTGAGGATGCCAGTCATTGGAACTAGAGTGCTATCTTAATGATTCCTCTCTTAACTAAGACATTCACTGCCTCATAAAAGAATAGTATGTGTTTAAATAATCATATTATTTTAAAATTTTTATTAATTTCTGAGAATTTCATACGATGTATTTTGATTGTATTTACCCACCCCCCAACTCCTCCTGGATTTACTCCCCAAACCTGTGAGTCCAATGTATGTTGCCCAAATACTCTTGGATATGGGTCATGCTCTGAAGAGCGGCTAGTCTACTAGGAGTTACACTGTTAAAGAGAACTGAATCCCCTTTCAAAGCAGCTACCAGGTGCCAATAGCTCCTCAGTGAGCAGTGGGTCTTCATGTCCACTTCTCCACTTAAAGGGTGCTCTTAAAAGGGGGTAGGACTTTAAGTTTTTCAAACTTAGGAGTTACATATAAATCAACCTGTAAGATATACCAAGCACACTGTGTGTGTGCTCCTGTGAACTTGTGTAGAAGCCAGAGCTAGAAAATGAGTGTCTTTTTCTATTGATCTCCACCTTATTTTTTGAGACAGGTCTCTGGCTGAACCTGGAGTTGGTTCAGGTAATCTGGCTGGCCAGTGAGCTCATTGGATATCTCTGTCTCTGTCAATGCTCCTGTAATAGGGAGCATTGCTAGGTCTTGATTTTTATGTGGGTGTGTGATATCTGAATTCAGGCCTTCATGATTTTATGGCAAATACTTTACAGGCAGAATAATCTCCTCAGAACTATTGTCCTCATTTTAGAGATGGAGAGACAGAGGCTTCAATAATGAGCAGTTTGTTTAAGGTGTCACAGCCAGGAAGTGGCCGAAGGCATACTGGGAGCCTATGATCCCAGCGCCCATGATCCTAATGACTTTGTTGTACTGCATTACCTCTCCTTTTAGCCTTACCCGACCCCTTTTTCCACTGTAGGGGTAGCTTAAGATTAGAACTGGGCAAAATTTCTATGACATCTTAATACTGCCACCTGGTGGTATAAAAAATTAAAGCTGCCCCAGTTTTTGGGCAAAATACTTAGTATATTGACTTTTCCTGTTACTACAGCCAAGCAGTTGTAGTCTATTGGTACTTGTGAGAACAGAGATTAACAGTAATGTCCTAAGTTTAAATTCTTAGGGTAGATTAATTTTTCTGTAAGTACTAGAAAATGTTAAAGTTCCTATTCAGGAGGTTATCATACATTTAATAATTCCATTTTTCTAGGAAACTTTATAACTGCTCTTACTCTATTATTTTGGGGAACTTGTTCCTCCTAATGTTCTTGATTTGATAACTCATTCTGGTCATCTTTTCTGATGTTTAAACTCGGGACTAGATGATAACATAAGCTTACTTAGCAATTAGTAACCATTTACTGGTCTTCAGTAGAAAGAAACAAAGGTCTGTACATAATAGGCTTCACCTCTTAGGGTACAATTGCCTGTAACCTCACATTTGTATCTGTCTCTGCCATTATGTGTGTTCTTACTACAAGTTGAGAAGGCTGTCATATACTCAGTTACTTAGGAAAACTACCATTTTGAAATAAAATAATTTTAGAGTTGAAAGACACGTTAATGTTTATTTATTTGAGAGCACACAACTTCTCTGCATTTCTAAGGGGAAAGATAAGGAAGGTGATGTTTGCCTGATGTGCCATGTTTGTGGTTAATCATTTTGTTGGTGAAGTACTTGAAATCATGTCAATATTCATTTCTCATCCAAGTTTTAATTTATTCATTTATTTTGTATCAGCATACACTTATGTTTTTCTGTTTTATCTAATGGGTCATGCTCTCTTGTTGAGCTTACAGTTAATGATTTTGATACCCAAATCATTCTATATGTTACTAAAGGTAGATTATTGTAAGTTGAATTCTGTAATCTTCTGATTTTCAATCATTCTTGCTTGTTGGTGATGTAAAGACTCCTAAATGACCACTCTCATTCCTGATCTTTTTCAATATAAAAATTGTAACAGCAGTGTGACTTATCAGCATACATATACAATGTGTACTGATTTAACCAGGGCAATAAATATTCTCATATTTTGTATCATGGCTTTGTGTTTGCTGCCTTTGGGTTTCTTTCTTGTTCTTACTTATAAATATGTAATAGGCTATTGTTTTGTGCAGGCCACTACTGTTACTGAAGAACAATAGACCTGTTGTTAACTGTACTATGTTTGGGTACCCTACCTTTCATTACTCAAGCAACTCATATTTTTTTTCTGCATCTTTCCTGAAGTCATCCATATTCACGAGGTCCTGGCTCACTTTAGTGGAGACTATCTGCATATCTGTGCCTATACTCAATATGGAAAGCCCCAAATGACACCACTGTTTTCTACTTGCTTGGGACACAATAGGGTCTATCCAGTTTCTCCCTCTAATGCCTGTGACTTTTTATCTTAGTAGGTCTACTTCTCTCACAGTCAGTCTCCAGTGCTGCTGCCACCTAGTCCCCGAACAACACATACTGTCTAAGCCAGGGGAACAAGGAGCCCTGAAGTAAACACAGATTTCATTTTTATTTTCTAAAATATTTCCAAGTTGGGTTTTTCCAAGTTTAAATGTTCAGAAAATGACAAAAAAAAAAAAAAAAAAAAAGGTCTCCTGAGGCCACATGGAGGGGAAGAGATGTAGACACAGTCTGACTAACATTCTGCTTCCTGATTTTTGTTGGATTTTATTTGGGTTGAGGGGCAGATATTGTTGATGCTCAGGCCAGCCTGGGGCTTCCATACATAGGCTTTGAGAAGATTCCACAGTTTCTGTCTATTGTGATTGCATGTGCTGCTGTTAGAGCAAGATCAGAACTTAGAGGTGGGATTTTCAAGCTTTTCCTGACCAGTGAAAGCATCAGTCCTTGAACATCAGTCATAACTCACTAGCTGACAGTTAGTGAGGGTCTGCTGTATGAAGGCAAGTGCCTTCTCACAAGGCTGAGCTGGGTGAGGCTCTGGGATAAGGGATACAGCCAGAACTTGGGGACCCAGCAGGAACTTGCCGAGTTTGTGCTCACCCTAAGTACTGAATGGACGTTTTCATAAACATTCTGAACATTTTCCTTGTAAGAAATAGAAGGCTTTTGCTTCTCTTTTCTCATTTTTACCATCTTTTTCATATGTCTTAGTAATATATATCATTTTCTACCCATCCACTCTCCTTGCTCCTCCCTATTCTGTCAGAGGAGAACTCATAAATATCATTGGTCACAAATCCACTCTCCATACTTGCCAGAGTCACAAAACCACTTTCTGAAGGGTTCACAGCCATGTTGTCATAGTCACAAGATATGTCATCAGGAGTGGCTTCACCAGAACACACCCGAAAGGAGATGTTCTTCAGGTCTGGCCGGGGCTCAGCTAAATCGGCTTCACTTTGTTTTCTGATGACATTGTAAACATCTAGGTTGGGGCTGTTTTCTTGGTGTGGAGTGGGCCAAACGGTGTGCTGCTCCTTTGTGGTGGAGTCTAGCTGCTCTTGCTTTCTAGAAGAAGAAAACCAGGCTGAGTATGTGAGCCCAGGATACTGAGAATATATACCGTTTTTATTGAGTGGAGGAAGTAACCTCAGGAAGTAACCTAGCTCTACTTCTCACCTACCTACTACACCTATAGGTTTTGTGGGTCGGGTAGAAGACAACCCAGGAAAGTGTATGGTCATAGTAACCCTACATCTTCCAATCACGGTCACTAGCTTGGGTTCTAGGACTCCCTTGAGAATGTGGGTCCAGAAAACAATAGGAGAAAAATATTATATTAAAAATCTCATTTCTAAGTAAAATTATCTATTTTTATTTCTAGCCCACTATTAAAAATATGGACAAGAGTAGGATTAATAATATCATTGATTCTATAACCAACAGAAATCATGCTTCTATGTCATATCAGTTATTGTAGTTGCTTTGAAATATTTTATGCTCATCTGCACTTTAAAATTGTAATTATACTTACCATTAAGCATCATTAGTAAATAAACAATTCATTTGGGGAAATATTTTTGCTAAACTATGTGATGGTATAATTGTTTTCTTTTTCTACTAATGCATTTTGTTTGCCATACTTAAAAATATTGTTAAATATAGCTAAATGCTACTTGTCTGGCATGTAGAAAGCCCTGGGTTGGTCCCAAAGGACTGTTTAAAAAATAAATAAGGGAAGGAAAAATAGAAAAAAGGAAAGAAGGACAGTGAGATAGAGATAGCCTTCTTATATGTATATCATGATGATAGGGAACAACTGAGGGCAGTTGCATGTAACTAAAATACCTAAGCATATGATCCAGATTACATGCAGAGGCTGCGTCTGCTACCTAATTTAGCTGCTTTGCAACAATATATTTTTGAAATGAATTAAGAGAAAAATCAATTAAAAAGAATTTTGCTGATTCATTCTGAATGGACTGGCTTTGTGTCAGATGCTTCCCAGAATGCCCTGGAACACAAAGTTTTCATGTGGTCCATTAGTCATTCCTTCCTCAACAAACTTTTTTGGAATGAGGACCTACATTTAGGAAAGCATTTTTCTGGGTGATACATGGGTGCACAGGAAGTGAATAACATTGTTCTACCTTCCACATTGCTTAAAAATCTTCCACACACAGAGAAAAGAAAGGACACAGGACCACTAGCTTAATCATGACTTAGCACAAATGCTCAGCTGAATGCTACTTGTCTGGTGTAGACCTAAAGTCATGAGTCAGCCAGAGTGTACTCTCTGTTCTACCATAGTCCTTCTCTTGGAGGTTTTTTAAGTGGCCAACCTCCAAATCTCAAAGAGTGCAGAGGGAACAAAGGTTTTCATGATGAAGATTCTACTTGCCTCCTTCTACAGATCCAAACCCAGCATGCAGCTGAAGTGACCATGAGTAGGAGGAAAAGGGGAATGCTGGGGATTAGGATGTAGGCAAGATTCAAAGCAGCCTCTGAAAAAGAAAAAAGCATTTATTAGCCTTGGTGATTCTCTCCCTCTCTCTCTCTCCTCTACCAGGAGGAGATGTTTAGATGTTTCATCTAAAAGCATAATTAATAGACTATTCCAAGCAGCACATTTAAGAAATAGATGTATTTGCCTACTTAGTAGTTTCAACAAATGAACATTGTCTACGTAACCTATTAATCTAAGTGATACTGTAAACAAGTTTAAATTTTGGAGTCTTGCAAATATTGGAAGATCATGTTTGATAATTCTTTTCAGAGTAAAATGATCCTCCTTTTCCAAGTACTTCTTAGTAAAACAGGGCTTGGTGGGGGCAGTATGGATGTCTTTGTCTCCAAGGACAGTCAGAGAACTTCCCAAGACTGGAGTGGGAAGATTAAGGGGAAAAGATCATGTCAGAAGTCTCAGTGTTGTTTGCAGGGAAGGGAAAGATCACATGAAGTCGACTGTCAGACCCTCTCAACACATCTGATCTAGGCCAAGAGGTTTCAGCTAGATCCCTGAGTGCTGTGAAGAACACTTAGGATCTTCTTTTTTCTGAACTCTCAGACAGAACTAGATATTGTTCCATTCAGGCGTTGGGAGAGAAATCAAGGATTAAAGACTAACCTTCTGCTTCCACTGATTCAAGGCTCTGACCATCCAGAGCCTGTTTGCCCCCCAACTTTGACTAGCCTCTAACCCTGATCCTTGGTAGAGAGGCTCTAAGACCTTAAAATTTTCTAAGAAAAAGGATTTAGTTTTTATTCATGACACTCTCAAGCAGCACAGAGTTTATGGTAAGGAGATTTCTTAGAATGGGGGCTGTTACACCAAGGAGACCCTACCACATGTCCATAGTGTGGAGCTTTGTTTCCAGAATTCTCCCTTGGAGACTTACCACCTCGACGACAGTTATCACCTTTCTCCTGTTTAAGTAATGAAAGCGAACAAAACCTCTGGACACCAAAGCCTAATGGGGCTTCCTAGGTGAGTAACCCATCAGTGTTCCAGGAGAAGTATATTATTCACTTTTGTGAAGCTGTGAGCAAATTATCCAAAATAACAACTTAAAAGAAGAAAGATGATTTAAGCTCTGGGTGTCATGACTGGCTCCATGAAATCAGGCAGAACATCATAGAGGTAACCTCGTGTAGAGGAGGAGGTGGCTGTGTACATCATCGTGAATAGGACACAGAAAAAGGAACATACCAGGCACCACATATAAGCTTCAAAGGCATGCTCCCTGTGACCTATTTCCTTCAGCTAGGACCTACACCCTAAAGTTTCCAGAATCTTCCAGATAGCACTACCACCTGGGGAACCAAACATTGAATATATGAGCACTCAGAAAATACTTTATAGTCAACCATAACAAAGATATTGGTAGGATTGATTTTACTGGGAGATGACACAGAAAATCTTATCTGAAACCCTTCCAGACCTTGACCAGGCTGTGTTTTTATTTGGTTTTTCTCAAATTGGATCCTGTATAATACATATAGTACAGACACTGTATGCCTAAATTCTGTGAGTTCTAGTGAGTAATAGAAGCTGACAAGGCTGGTAGTCATTACTGGATGTGTAACCAGTGAACATCAGGGCAGGTGGTCTGAGGACTGATGTGAGAGGTGTGGAATGTGCTTTAAGCTGTGTGCATGTGTGTCTGCATAGACTCTGTCAGAACTGAATCACAGTAAAACATTACATTCCACTTCATGAAGCTGATAATGTCAGCTACGTATAAAAAATACTAAATGATTACTGAAACACAGAGTTTTTTTAAGTTAAGTTGCCCAGTGACAAACCTCTAGATTTCCTTCTTGAAACTCAGGGTGAGAGTGAGGTCAGAAGCTCATTAGCACTCCAGTTTATCTTCTTTTACCTTTTATGATGCAGCCTTTTAGATGTTTATCTTTCCCATTTCCTCAGTTTGGTTCACAAATGAATATTGATCCCAGATGGTATGTATTAAGGCTTGGGTTATTTCACTCTTGTTTTCCTACCTCCATTCTCTTAATCCCTATCCTATCCCACTTCCCATGGTCAGGGAAATTCCCAAGTCCTGCCTTGACACATACAGGCAGGACCTTCTCCCCCCGTACTAGCCTCAGTACTCTAGGATAGCACCCATTGCATCTTTCATTGACAAAACCTAGCATTTCATATAGTGTTTGCAATGTCACCAATCTCTGCCTAATTTCATTTTTTTTTAAGGATCTGTATGAAGAAGAAAGAAGGAAGTTTAACCATATGTAATTTCTGGTCAGAGAGATCCCATTATCTATTTTTCCCAAGTACCTCTGCTTTCTTTAAATGTTTCTTTGGTGTCTTCTTTCTGTGTTTCTTCTGGAACTACTGGTGTTGCTGGCTCAGTTGCCTCACCTGAGAGAAATACATATAGACTTGAAGAAAGCTGCTATAGTCCAGGCATGCTTTGAGGTCCTGCCATGTATAGGGTGGTGTGCAAGAGAACTAGTGATTTGACCAATGCTATTGATAAACACAGTAAAGCTTGAATTTGTTTCACTAGGGGTTTGTCTTCAGTGTGTGTGTGTGTGTGTGTGTGTGTGTGTGTGTGTGTGTGTGTGTGTGCATGTGTACGCTAGAGTATCTAGCCAGGAATCTTTCATTACTATTGACTACCTTGTGTTTTGAAACATCATCTCTCTGAACATGGAGCTTGCAGATTCAGGTAGATTGGCTGGCAGGTAAACCCTGACTCTGCCTCCTCAGTGATGGGATCAGAGGTGCATATCACTGAGCCAAACTTTTAGAAATGGATTCTGGAGTTCTAATTCAGATCCTCTTGCTTGCACAGTGAGCACTCACCCATGGAGCCATATCCCCGGACATGTCTTCATACTTTTGGTGAGACCTTTGCAAATGGCCAGGCAACAAAACACCAAAGAAGCACTATACAGGACTAAAGTACATAGAGGAGGTATAATGGCTCCCTGCTAGGACCCCAAGTAATTAGTTAGGGTCTTTTCTTACTTCACTATATTAAAGTACTCCCTTTATATCAATGACAATAATAATAATAATAATAATATATACTATATAGCATTCAAAATGGAATTTTTAACCTATTACTTTTCAGTTTTGATCAACATAGATAACATAGTAGGCAGAGAGTGACAATGATGAGCTAGCAGCCACAATTGGATGTGACATATATCTGTCCAACTTGCCTGGGTGAACACCAATGGTCTTCCTGCTGGATAATCTGCTCTAAATCTTAGTTTTAAATCTATGAAGGGGACTGTGAAATGGTCCAAATCAATCCAAATCTCATATGACAGACTTACCTTCAGGCCTTATAGAAGGTGTTATACTTGGTTTCTCTGTAGCAGAAACAAAAACAAAAATACATTTTCCTCCATTTGAGTGAAATCAGCTAGGGTGACATCTGAGTCCCATAAACTATTTATTGTCACATTCTTAATTATTGTTACCAGATACCAGAGGTAGGGTGCCTAAGTCAGAGTTACTTGCACGTGAATATTAGCCTTCTTTCAGCTTTCTGTCAGTGTTTTCTTAAGGTATTTAAGAACTTTAATATTGGGCTTTCTGAGTACACACAGAGAGTATATTGAGCTCCTGTGTGCTGTCTGTCTCACAACTTTCACCTTACCAGCATGGCTCCCCACTCCCCCACCCCAGTCCCTGGCTGGGGCCCAAGATATTTCATCACTTCCTCCTGAGGACTTTTCAGAGAGCAACAAACACTCAGTCTGCAGGAAGTGGAAGTGGCCACCTATTGTACATGATTATGTTCTCAAGTCTAGTTTTAGACATGATCACTCACTCACACAGTCCCTTACCAGTATGTCATAATATTAGTAGGGTGACATGCCATTCTGTGGGAATCACAGAAGTAATTTATCTTTAGTTCATTAAGGTTAGAGATGTATGCTTCTAGCCTTCATGACAACCATGAAGGGAAAGGGAGAAACATGTAGGCATAGAAACACTGTGTGAGGCCATCTGATCATCAGAGGCTTCCAACGGGTCTTAAAATGGATCTTGTGTTGAAATAATTTCAGATTTGTAAAAGTTGTACAAGAGTGTACAAAGAATCTGAATATATCTTTCATAATCATTTTGCCATTTTACCTACTTAACTATTATTTGTATCTGTAAACACATAAATACATACATGCACACACATAACTTTTTTTCAGAGAGTAAATTGCTGACATGATATGGTACTCCTTTTCTCCTAATGCCTTTGATCTTAAAAAGAATGCGTTATCTTATAATAACATGGTATAATTATTAAAACCAAGGAATCAACATTGTTATGATTCTGTTGTTTAATCTACAGACTTTAGTGACATTTTGCCAACTGACACAAATATGTCACTTATAGAATGCCATCATCATCCTCTTGGACTAGGATGCAATCCAGCATCTACTTGTGGCATTTTGATGTTAGGAGAGAAGGTGATGTTTAACCTGAAGCCTGAGGGGTGAGAATGAGTTGACTGGGAAAGGGGGATATGTTTCAGGTACGGAAAGTAGCAGAAAGACCTTTCAAGGAACTGTACTGAGCACAAAAGTATTGGAATAGGATGAGGAGAGGAGCTGAGAGTACTGGGAGGTGAGGTTGAAAAACGAGGCAAGAGTCTTATCACAAGGACCTTTTCCCTGCATGGTATGGTAGGTAAGCTGAATGAATTTATCTCCTGGGGGTGTGGCTACATGGGGGCCAGTGTTAGTTCTTCTCCATGTGCCTGTCTCCCTCTATAAATTCTCATTTGTATGTCTTGGGAGGCTGACCTCCATGGACTATTTCACTGGGGAACTCCTGACCTTTGGTGTATTATTGGTCTTAGCCAATGGGTCATGGCATACATCCCTTATCTTCATTTGCTTATCAGTATGGTGTGTCAACAGCTGTATTCTGTGGTTTCTGCTTCTGTTGGGAGGGTACTTTCTCTAGGTTCTGCTAAAATGATTCCCTTGCGTTGTTAGCTTAGGTTTAAGGGCGGTAGAGTTTCCTATTGTAGATTATCCCTGAATAATTTATCATCTCCTACTATATTTTTTATGTAAGAACTCAGTCGAACTAATCCAGGCAAAAATAAAAGTGATAGGTAATTTATATCTTTTAAAAAAGAAACCAAGTTAAAAAATAAAAGGACATTAAAGTAAATATCAGAATCTCTCATTAAGAAAACTGAGGAGTTTTGATGAGGGGCCAGTATTAATGGTGTACCAGAAACAGAGACCTTGACCCAGACTAATGACTCAGTGCAATGAACATTTTGTGTATGGGGCTGATTGGACAAAAGGGTATACTGTGTGGCACATCACATCACACTATTACCAATGAAGAGGTGTTGGGAAGATGGAGGAGTGAGGTGGTTTTTTGTTTTGTTTTGTTTTGTTTGGAGGGGGCATACTGCAGGGGCAAGAGGCAAATATGGAGGGACTAGGAGGTGAGTGGGATTGAGGTACATGATGTGTGATTTCCAAAGACTCAATAAAGAAATTATGTTTGTTTTTCTTTTAAAGTACAGACAAAAAAACTACAGAAATTTTAAGCCATAAAGTTAATTGACTCTAATAAACACAAGTGATGGAAAGCCCATGTGTAACCAGTGCTTTCTCTACTGCTCTGAGAAGGTGACCTGCTAAGCCAGTCCAGGTCTCTGCAGCCTCACTCTACCTAGGCAACTATGTGGGGACAGACAGAGTTCATCTGAGGCTAGAATGGGTGAGGAAAAACATCTTTCAGCACAAAATTGTCAACAAAGTATAATGTAGTTCAAGAAGCTAAAAATGGCAATAATAGTTAGTCCCAAATTATGATAGATGCAACTAACAAATCATTCTGCTCCTGTTGGGAAAGTTTGTGGAATTGTGGCCAAGTAGTTGGCTTCAGGGAAGTGAGAAGCTTCAGGGAAACATGGAGAATGAGTTTAAGTTTAATTCTAAGTCGATTTTAATAAAGGAATCTAGGAACTCAACAGAGTGAGACTGTAGGCTTGTTGCCAGTTCCAACTCTTTGCAAATCTGCGAGCAAATGCAAGCTGAATTTGTAAGGCATATAAGGTGGTGGGTGGCTGAGGATTTTTAAATTTCTTCAAAGTGGCCTCTCTCTAAGACAGTCAGTGACGTTGGGGTATTTTGTCACTTTCCTCTTCTGGTCATTAGTTTGTTTCCCTAAATTCCAGGAAATAATCTCATGTGGTTACTAGAGGATGTGTAGAAATAACCATCAGCTTACTCCAGGCTCCCACAGCCAGCCACACATGGAATGAGAGAGTTTGTGCCGGTTCACAGCAAAGGCCTTTATCGGATGTTCACATTAAGTTTTGCTTTTTATCACAAGTAAATTAGATCCTTTCCTTTCTTACTCCTTCTTTTACATCTGATAGCCTCTGCTTTTCTAGAACTATTTCTCAGTGAAGAAGTGCTATCACATTTACATTTACAAGAATTCTCAAAGTTTAATGTTGCTGGAATTTGCAACAAGCTTTCTCAGTGAGCACAGAATAAATCCTTGGTACCAGCAGCTGTTTTTGAAATGGGGTGAGAGGTTGTGAATTTAGCTATATAACTGGAGAAAAGTTTCATTACCATCAGCATATTTGCAAATGAAATTGTTCTTCATGTTGCACCGGTCATCATTCCACTGGAACATGTATGAGCCCCCAATGCCGGGTGGTGCCGATGGCTGATGGTACATGACCACGCAGACCTCGCTGCCACAGGAAGGCTCATCCACATACCAGTTCCTGAAGGAAAAGGATGGACAATGGAGACAACTGAAAAAGCACTCTAAGCCTTCCATATCTTTATTTTCTCTGTGGTTCCATTGCACCGTAACTGTCAGATTCTGCTTCAGAGCATGATAAAGAGAGGAGGAATTGAAGCATTGCCAACAAGTAGATTCACACTGCTGATCCAGTGTGGCTGTCACAGTCAATCATCTGACATTTGCCACAACCTCTTTGCAGGGAGGAATATATTTTGTTCTTATGTCTGCAAAATAATTATGAGAAATGGCTAGCCCAGAGCTAGTCTGGAAGATCTTAATGCTTTCCTTCTTTTTTGGTTTTGTTCTAGTTAGGTTTGAACCTTATTTTTTCCAGAGATCATACATACTGAGGAGCCTGCTTCCATCTTGCTACTTTCCAATAGCTGCCTCTGCCACACCAGCCTCAGATGATGGATGAGAAGATGAAGAATCTAAAGGAGTTATCCCAACATATAGAGGCTGCCAAAGTAGGAAAGGGGCTGGGGAAGGGGAAGAAGAAGGCCATTTTGGTCTTGGTAGTTTTTAAATAATTTTCATAGGATCAGAGGAATAAACCCTATTGCTTCTACTATGAGGTATCTTCTTCTTGCCTCTTTAGCTCCTGGAAAGGCTCATAGTAGGTTTAGCTTTACTATCCAGTAGTTCCTGGAACTCAGTGGTACTGCCACCGTGTTGCATATGTGGAAACCAGGATAAGGTCTTGGAGCCACTGAGTAGAATTTTGCAAGCACTTACCCCATCTGTCAATTGAGGCCTGGGCTTTGTAGTCTGCCTGTACCTGATCTGCTTCTGTATAGGGCTAGAATCTAGCTCCAACTCTCAGACTATTTATCTAGACACTTCTGCTTTACCTATGTCTTCTCAAGCCTCTCTTGAGGAGAGTTGGCTAAGAGACATGTCTTCTGATAGTATCACAGCATGACTGCTTTAGTCCCATGTCGCAGTCTGCCCAAAGGAAGATGCTTTGTTACACCTACTGTGTTGAGTTTCCTGAACAACAGGATAAAACTCTGGATATTATGCATGAACATCTGGAGGGGGGTCTTGGTGACTGGGCTTTGTGCCCCATTAGTTAACATCAGCACAACTGGTCCTCCACATAGGTTTATATTTCAGAGAGAGAGAGAGAGAAAGAGAGAGAGAGAGAAAGAGAGAGAGAGAGAGAGAGAGAGAGAGAGAGAAGAGAGAGAAAGAGAAGAGAAGAGATGAGATTGATTCCTGGAATAATATTTTTGGATTTGAGCCAGTTTTCAGACTCATAACTCACAGATAAGGAGAGAGGCCAGATGCCTAGGAATAAAATCCTATAATGTTATAGCAGGTGTCTGTGATAAGAATTTATTCTGTTCTTTCTCCAGGAGGACCTTTGACTAATGAAATAACCATACACTTGGGAAGGGGGTATGTCTAAATATGGCTAGAATTGTTAAACATAGGGTATAAATGGGCACTGGTGCCCTCAAAGCCACATAACAGAGTGGGAGTACATTGGGGCAAGATATTTAGTCAGCTCACAGTGGGCCTAGCCAGTAGCCACTGGCCCAGTTTCTCTCTCTCTGTATATATATACATATATGTATGTATGTATTCTAATTTTTTCATTTGTTGTTGTGACATAAAGTCTTCCAGGTGGGCATTTAGCCATCTTAGGCCAAGCATGAACCTGGTCTTCTTGCTTCTACCACTGGAATAGGAAAGATTACATTATAATCTTTATACATTACATTGCTATTACATTGCTGAGGATGGAACCCAGGGCCTCTGAATTTATAATTTAGTAGTTCCCCGTGGACTCCTTAGGCTACCATAGCATAGAACTCCAAGCATAAACCTCTGTAATTGCATTCTGAAGGCAGGCACCAATCTTATTTGGAGGTAGAATGCAGGAAGCAGTTGTACCTTTAGACCTGATAATGCAGAGTGTGTCTCCCATCATATCTCTGCTTAGTTCACTTGTCTGACTCCTGCAAAACCCAGGTAGATCCTAAAGGATTATACAAGAGGAGCATACGTTCAACCCTGTAAAATCCTAACTGTGGCTGTTGGTCTATATGTTATATCTTTGCTAGAGAAGTATGAAGATCTGGTGAACAAATTCAAGAGACTTTGGAACAGTTTGCATTATTTGGGAACAGACAATAGTATACACTTACAGCTTTGCCTCATTTCTTACATCCAGTTATACTACCTGGATTTCCAGTGAATTGTGAAGAAAATCATACTGGCTTATTATAGTGTTGACTACTGTGTCAACTGCACCAGAAGCAATGGGGGGAAATGGTCGTATGTTGGAGACCGTAGTAAGCCTCACGTATTCCAGAAGGTTAGAGAAAAACCCCATGAATATTCAGGACCCGTCACTTCATTGGAATCCTACAGATGTCTAGTGACCTGGAGAATGCAAGAACATCCCTTTCAAATTAAATAACAAATCATTATATCATACAGTAATTTAAAGAAAACACTTGACAGGTCTCTTTGGGATCCAGAAGTTTCATATTTTTCACCTGAGAGTACTATTGTGGCCTATTTGACAGATGGCCAGTTTTGAATGTGATTCAGAGCAGAAAAGGACTGAGAGGAAGATGTAGGCTCACATGTTTCTCACAATTGTACCAGAGCTGCTTCCTCGGCTCACACCCCTGTGAGTGGAAGAGTTCCTTATGGCTATTTCAAACAGTCAACTCAGTCTTGGTTCTGAGTGAAGTCAAACGAGCGTAAATGACTACAAACTTTACTGCAGCTGCACTAAGAGGTGGTCTCGAAAGCCAGTGGTAAGGGACAGACAGACAGCTTCCCAGTGGCTAGAGCTTTAGTTGGTGTACCTCATTAGCCACTAGCAAGAATAGACTTACTGGTGGAAGTAGAAGTTTCTGGAGTTAAAGCATATGGGACTTGGAGGAAACAAAGATGCACAGCTAACTAGTAAGACTATAAAAGAAAAAGGTTGGAGGTCAGAGACCACGGCATCTTGGACAGATGAAGTGAACAGAGATAAAGAAGGGAGCATGACGTCGGAGAATGCTTTACCATGTGATAAGCTCAGCAGGGACTACCTTCCGTCCATAGAACTGGCACTAAACAACCAGGAAGACAAAAATAAGCCAAATGATGTCAGCCAGCTGTTCTCAGTCACACCCACAGCAGCTCCAAAGATAAATAAGAACAGCAACAGTGGAGACCCTGAATGGGCAGTTTGGATTGCACACAGCAAGGCTGACCTGGACAAATATCCAGCCTTCTGATAATAGAGACCAATATTAAGACTGATGCTAACTTCAGCCTGAGACATTCAAGGTGACCCCAGAGATGATCTGGTCAGCCATTGAAACCAAGAGAGGGTGAGGAGGGTGAGAAGGAGATAGTATAGCATTGGTCATTAAGGAGACCAACATGATACTTGGTGGAAAGTTAGCTGCACTGGATGATGAAAGGGACACTTACTCATTTTGGTAGGAGTAGATATGATCTGGGCATTGAGTCTGCCTTTTCTGCCTCAGGGTTTTAATCAGATGCACAGGTGTCACAAGACTGGCCCCTGATTCAGGAATCCTTTATCAGATTACGTCTGACACCATCCCAAAGTTGCAAGCTCACCTCATGGAGGACCTTGTTGAAAATACAGCTGAGGCATCAGCCTCAAAGTGATTGGACTTTGGGGAGGAACCCCATTCTCCAGGTAGCAGTGCATACTTTAAAGCAACAAGTTCCATAGCCCTCTATCTCTAAGAGTGGAAAACATGGGTCTGGAGCCAAGGGATGAGAGCAGCGGGTCCTCCACTGGGAACCACTGTCAATTGTGGAGTCTGTCCCTCTCATCTATGCAAGGTTATGATCTGGGAGTTTGCAGGTCCTTAGTTTCCAGAGAGGAGCACTTCTGTTAAGAGACAAGAATCAAATCAAGCCACAAGCCAAGGTTACTACATGGCACTTGGGCTCTCTGTGTTCAGAGATCAGCAGACAAGAAGAGATGTCAGAATCTAGGCAGAGGGCATTTACCTAATGGAGGAGGTAGTTTGCTGCTGTATGTAATTGGTGGGAAGAATCTTCCAGGTTATATATTTGGGAACAACTTCATGTTCACATTCTACTTTTAAAAGTCAATGAGAGAACATATTAAGTCTAGGCTGAGAAGTGCAAATTGACTAGAGCCTCATGCTCTTGGAGATGACAGTCTGGTTATGCTAGCCATTGAGAACAACAGAAAGGGTAGGGTGTGCTATGGGGACAGTAAAGGGAGGATGTTGGCAAGTGTCAGTTGTGGCTCCAAGGTCATCTTCAGTGATGGGAAATATAAATCATACTCTGAACCTTCTCTTTCAAAATTTATTCCAGGAAAAGAAGGCTATAAGAATATCAGAGGGGTTCTACAACCTTTGTACAATCACTCTACAACTTATCTGAAGATGAGATCTTATAGTGTAATCAGAGAGTGAGAGTTGGCATGCAGTCTTAATGTAACAGATGAACTCTTTTAAACTATCATTGAAAAATATTTATTTATATGTCTGGGTGTTTTGCCTGCTTGCATGTCTGTGCGCCATGTGCATACAGTGTCTGCAATGTCCAGAACAGGAAATAAAATCCCCCTGGAGCTGGAGTTATAAACAGTTGTGAGCAGCCATGTGAGTGCTGAGAACTAAACCTGGATCCACTGCAGGAGCAGCCATGACTGTTAGCAACTGAGTTATCTCTCCAGCCCAAATAAACTTTACCTTTTAATCTTTATGCTTTTGAGTGATAGTGACTATACATTTTTCTATATAACTGTATAGCAAATTCAATTTTCTTTATTGTGAGCTCTCTGCTTAGGTCTTTTGTCTTTGAGGTTTTGTAATTTACTATCTATGTATATAAATTGACCTACAGTTCTTCATCATATAAACATTAACTCTTTGGTAGATTGTTCCCCCCTTTCCCATGTATGCCTTGTAATGTTGACATTTTTGAAATGTCTGTCCATGTCCCTGTACTCTTTAGGAAGAGGTGATAACAATGTCTTGGTGCACGATGAGATTGAGTGCTCATCAGTATCTTGGTGCTGTGACTTTAGGAGTTTCCTACAACTGTAGTATTCTTGAAGTCTCCACCTTTGGTCAGTATAAAGCATAAGATATTGGCTCTAAATTCTTCCCCTTTCTTATTGTGATTCCCTGTGATATGGAGTCCTACCCTGGCCCTATCTTTATGCACCTTCAATTTCTCAACAGAGTCTTAGCTCCCAGGGCCAGAGAGCCAGAACCATAGATGACAAGCAAGTCAAGCTATTGAAAAGGTGCTGCTGGGCTTCATCCACCTCAACAGGGCACTTTGGGCCCTGAAGGCTGAGTTCTCCATCTTTGCTATATTGCTCTGATCAGGCGCCATTCTGTTATTACTGCCAGACCTTCTCATGAATATGGCACTGTGGGTCCTGTTTGTCTCTTTTCTGAGCCATGTCAAGGGGATCAGCAGCCGTGAGGTCCACACACTTACCTAAACTGTGACGTGCTTCCATCTGTCCACGCATAGAGGTCCTGGCAGGCTGTGCTGTTGCCTTGCTTCTCCAGCCTCCTGAGGCCAATCCAGAAATCACCATCAGATGCCGAGAGGTTTTCAATGAACTTCTCTATCAGTTTCTGCTCATCTTCTGTTTCAATACTGACTAGCTGTCCCCCATCTCTCCTGCAGGCTTCTTTGGCTTCTTCAAAGTTCACTCTTTGAAAAGCATCATGGAAGTAAATGACTTTATAGCAAGGCCTCCGAGTCCCTCCCCGGCAGACCAGCTGCCCTAGAGAAAAAAGAAGGCAACCTGTTTCAGTGCCCCAAGAAAGTATGTATGCCAGGGCAGATGTACTTAGAAACATCTGAATGAAGCTGTTTCTGGGCAGGAATTCTGGTGGTTAATCTGTGGATTATCATTACTCAAGCTTTCTAGAGAAAATAAGTATTCTTTATACCACAAAGTAACAGTAATTTAAAAATCCAATGCCTGTATTGTGTAGGGCAGCATTCATGTTTTTGTTCCAGTGTGGCTGGCTGGAGATGTTTCTATATTTTAAAGCATACAGGTAAATATGTATGGCTTCTCTTAACACTTACAAAAAAGTCATTCAGGCCCTTAGGAAGTGCCAGGGAATTATAGGGGCTTAGAATGAATGTTGTTTGTTAAAGATTCCTTCAGCATCAAAGTGCATTCTGAAGTCAGTCATGGATTTCTCTACTGGAAATTCCCCTGTCTATGCAGTGGGACTAACTTACGCAGTCTCTGGTGAGAGCAGAATCTAAGAGCATCCATGGATTTTCCTGCTACTGGTAGTCAAATCATTGACCTAAAGATAATAGCAAGTTTATTGAACTTTTTCTATGTCCCATTAGCTATGGTAAAGATTTTATTTTAATTTTTTAAAAGATTATTTTCCTTTAGCTCTCATAACAGACTTCCAATGTCAAGACTATTTATGCCCCATTTCTTAAATGAGAAAACTGAAGCTCAGAGAAACTCATTTGTCATAAGCTATCAGCAGCACTGTCAGAGTCAGGACCTAGATCTGATTGTAAAATCATGCCAGAGTCACTGGATTGTATTGACGATTCTGCACTCTCTGACAGGCTCAGGTTGTACTGGGGCCCATGTCTCATTTGATTGACACTGGAAGGACTGAAGACAGCTTCAGAGAAATGGATGAGATTCCACTGAGCCCCAAGTATCAAACTGTTCACTAGCACAGGCTGCCTTAGCTTGTGTCTGGATGACTGAGCCTTGTTGCAGTTGAAGCCCAGCCTAGTCACCCCTTTGTTCAGTGGACACTTACTGGGTAACTCCTTTTTTGCCTGATGTGCTTGCTAGGTATTGAGAATACGGAAATGCCAGTTCCTAACCTCAGGGACCTGCAGCTTGACTCTTGTACAAGATAAAAGCCACATTTTAACAAGGAGATTAGTCCCCTGCAATAAAAGCCAAACTATAAGCGTCGGTTGTAAATTGCTGCCACTGAGTAAGGCATAAATGATTTTAGTTCCTGAGCCTCTTGCCAGACCTGAAGTGTTCCAACTTCCCCAATACGTATTTCAGCTCTGCAGAGAGCCAGGCGATATTATTTCCAACAATTGTCTAGCATGCAGGCCAAAAGACCACAGATACAGTTAACTGTGAAGAAGCAATATGAGATTCTCCCTCAAATGCCACAGTTAGATAAATTCTCCATGAACAGAAAGCTGGGAGCGTCTTGTACCTCTTCCCTTTAGAAGAAGCTGCTGGACTAAATAAAAGGTTTCTAACAGGACAGGTTCTCCAGAGCTGGAAGGCAGCCGAGGACCCATCTGGTTCCCCTGTCTTCAGGAAGTGTCTTTCTTTTCTCATTTGCAGGAAGGGGAAGGGCAGGCCGGAGGTCTCCCATCACCACCAAGTGCGGAGCCAGGCAGCCCTAACCCTCACTGCTCCTCTGCTGAGCCGAACCACACCCCCATCCTGAAACAAAACTTAGATTCCTTAAATCAGATCCACGAGCAGAGATACAGTAGAGATTCCTATTTTCCTGCGTCCCTCTTTGGCCAAAGGGGACCTGATCAAAAGATACAGTTATTCTCCCCCAGGCATGCAGACTGAATAGAAGGAGAAAGGAGTCAGCACTGTACCTCCTCTAGGGTCCTGGTCCGAGGCTGCAGGGACACACAAGGAAGGAAGCAGAGTCATTCTTGGAGCCTGGCAGGGCTGGTCCCGTTCTAACTAGGCTGCTTTCCCATTCTCCGAGCTCTCCCCTTGCAGGCCAGCCACCCTCCCCTCAAAGGAGAACAAGAGTAACAGGTAGGTTTCCCACAGTTCCGCAGAATCTGCTGCCTCCACTAAAAAGATCCAGGCACCGCAGAAGGGTGCAGGCGGAGGGGCGCTCATTGGAGCAAGTTTGCCCATTGCCCCACCCAGGCTACGTCCTCCCACTCAACCCTTGGTAACTCCTAGGCGAGAGTGGACTTCCAGTGTTGTAGAATACCCACCACGGCGGTCCCAGGAACCGGAGCTGGTTGTACATTTGCTCCCTGAAAGCAGAGAACTCAGAAGGGGCAGATTGGGTCCTAGAGTGGATCTTGGGATCGCTGACCCCCTCACTACACGAAGGGCCTGAGAAGGGGTGCAGTGCCCGGAAGATAATCCTCAACAGCTGGGGTGTACTGGGCGCATTAACCCCAGGCGCCCGGATACCAACCCTCTCCCCAGGTCACACACTCACCGCTCAGCAGGCGACTCTTCGAACCCCGCAGTTCTGCCAGCAGCAACACCAGCAACATGGCCTGCAGCGCTGTTCCTGGATGCATTGCTGGACTCCAGTGCATCCCGACACCCTGGGACTAAGGAAGACAAATGTCGAAACAGGTAGCTGCGTTCGGGCAACTGCCACCAAAGCAGCCGCATCTCCCAAGGATCCACAGACCCCGCACTGGGAGGAGTCCGGGAGGGCGCAGAGTCTGTTAACTGGTTGCCCCTCCGCCTCCTGGGACGTCACTGCAGGGAAGGCAGCCCCTTGGGTTGGCCCGCCCCGGACGGCCTGGTCTAGAGCTCTAAGCTCAAAGCTCCAGAAACCACTAGCTCAGAGGAGAGCAGGGGACGGAAGGAACCGCCCAGGGAGATCCTGAGTTTGCCAAAGAGAGAGAAAAATCCCACTAGGGACTCTCTGAACCCCCAGGAAGAGGATACAGTATCTTCAAATAGTATCACCGCTCACCTTTATCACTACACCCAGTTCTTACCAAGTGAGCCATAGTGGCCAGACCCTACTCACACCTTAATAAGCTTCAGACCCAGGCTGCACCTGGGAAGAAAAGTTGAAGATGAGGGAGAAATGGGTTCTCAGGCGGGCGGTGTGTCTAGTGACTAGGAGCTTTTCAGACTGAGGAGCTTCCACAAAGGAGGTAGAGCAGGAGTTTCTAAGAGGCCTCCTCCAGAAACTAGATTGTTCCAAATCTCAACGGGAAAGCTATTTACTTTGTGCAGGACACATATTGAGAGGCGAGAGTAGTTTGTGGAGTTCAGCCTTTGGACAGAAAGATGACTCCCTTAGGTAAGAATGATCCTTCTCCCCCCCCACCCCGTTCCTCTCCACCAGAGTTTCCATAACCAACCCAGCCTAAGTGAATGCTCAACAATAGTTGTGTTTATATTTGCGTTTTATAATAAATGTGTTCTCAAATGCATTCAAACATTAGAGCCAGTCTCTTGTCAAATATATATATATACATACATATATATATGAACAAAGTAGAACAAATATATATATATGAACAAATATATATATATATATATATATATATAATAAAGTAGAAAGGCAAGGAAGGGTTCTTTGTCTTTTCCACTCCTGCTATGCTGCTGCCACATCTGGGCTACAGACTTCTGGATTTTGGTGCCAGTTTGCTTCTGTTTACTTATTTATCTAGCTTTTCAGAAGGGCAGTTAGAAAGGCAGAGATGGGCTGGAGAGATGGCTCAGTGGTTGAGAGCACTCATTACTCTTGCGTAGGACCTGGGTTCAGATCCTAGCACCAGTGTGGTGGTGGTTCACAATCACCTGTAACTTCAATTCTAAGGGATCGCCTGGCCCCTCTTCTGGCCCAAAGGGGACACCAGGCTCACATGTGGTGTACATATATACATACATGCAGGAAAAACAACATAAAATAAAAATGAATTTTTTAAAAATGAAGCAGTGATTTTACCCACTGCAGTTCCAAACAGGCTAGGAATAAAGCAGCAGAAGGAATGGGAGCTGTCCGAGCCCCAGCTGAGACTATAGCAGGGCTTGTTGCATTTCAGAAAACAGTATTCACAGAGTAAGGACAAGCCCTTCCCTGGATTCTGGTGAAAATATCTCACAGCTAACAGCTGTTCTTCCTAGAATGCCTTGGTTATCCTAGCAAAGCAACAGCTGTCACGGGGAAGGCACTAGAGTGGTACCTGATGTTCTATTTGGAATGCCACCTTTCCTCAGTGTCTGTCTGCATTATCACCATATTTCTTGGAGGCACTACTAATCACCTTAAGAGGTTTGTGATGCTCTGTCAAGGATACTATGTATATAAACGTGCACTAACATTTGACTTAATGCCCATTTAAATAACCTTTTCTAATAATATCTGTTTCAACATATGAAATGACCATGTTTCAAATAGTTGTGCTTTGAGTTCTGTGATACCCTGAGTTTGGCCCATGTTGGCTTTGTTAGCATGTACAATAGACTGAATGTAGTGACTTGTAGCAATGACCCCAGTTCTTTACACATCCATGACATTTATCTTTTATGATGCTAATACAGTCAGTCCCCCTTACTAAAAAGGCTGAATATGTTTCTCTATGCCATGAAACTTGACTAATCCATAAACCAGAACTTTGAGCCTACAACAGAAAAGCCCTTTATATTCTCATTTTCTTGCACCTTTTGACTCTGAGAGGAACATGCTTCAGTTATTCTACTGGTCCATAAGTGTCCCCAAGAGAGTGGTAAGTAGTGCAAGGCTGCCTCTGCGTATTGACAGGCTTATAGTGTAACAGAGCAGCTTTAAATGGCCTGACATTAGATCAGTCAGACCATGAACTAAATTTTGTATAAGCAATAACAAAGGTTGCTTTAGAACTCTGTTAAGCAGTGCTGTGGCAGTAGTAACTGTTACATCTGGCAGTAAATACAGAGGTGTGCCACTGCAAGAGGACTAGAGGACCGGTTGCCAAGAAGACTCACAATGTGTAATTTTTTGTGTGTTTTTTTGTTTTTTCAAGAAAGGGTTTCTCTCTGTAGCCCTGGCTTTCCTCGAACTTGCTCTGTAGACCAGGCTTGAATTAATAGAAACCTGCCTGCTTCTGCTTTCCAAGTACTGGGAATAAAGACATGTACCACTTCTGCCTGGCAGATTATGTGTAATTTTTCTTGGTAAATTTTTTTTTTGGCCCAAGATTCATTCCTCAGTTTGATAAGCTCAAAGTTAACTAAGAGACCACCAGTTAAAATGCTTGTGCTAAGAGTGTTTTGCATTTTGGAATTTACATATACATAACGAGATGTTTTGGTGATAGGACACAATTTCAAATGCAAAATTGTTTTCTATGCATCTTCTACGATAGTCTGAAGGTAATGTTTTGCAATATAACATCTCTGTTTTTTGTATGTATGTACATGTGCATAAATGCATGGAGGCCAGACATTGACATGGGGCGTCTTCCCCCACTGTTTATTTTGCACTTATTTTCTTATTTTATTGTCCATATAATTTTTTTGAAAAGATGCCTCTGATGAGGTTGTGCTCACCAGTTGCCTAGACTAGTAGACCAGTGAGAGCTGTGCCACACCCACAGGTCCTCTTATCCCTATCTCCAGGTCTGGATTACAGGTACTAGGAATCCAAACATAGGTTCTAATGCCCGTGTGACAAGCATGCATAGCCACGGATCCATCTTCTTAGCACCTTCCACTATATTTTTAGTGTGCCTGTACTTTTATTGCAATCTTCACATGAGACCAAGTACGGGATTTTCTGTCTGTGATGTCATACCAGTACTCAAAAATATTTGGAATTTGGATATTCAAGGTCTTTCAATTTCAGGTTTGGATGGTGACTGCTTAACCTGTACTATGTTTACACATTGAGGATTATAACCCGAGGGTAAACCAATACTTGACCTGTGACAAGACACATTGAAGCATCTTGTCTTCCTTCAGGCAGGGAAAGAATCCCCAGTGAACAGGGAATCAAAGCAAAGGGTATTAGTTACATGATCTTAAGGCTTTGACAACCTGCTCTGTCAGTCTTCACCACAGCCACCTGTCTGATAAACATTTCACCACCACAGGATACATTTTCTTGACACTATGGAGGGACAAATCCTTTACCTTCTATTTTCCACTGTGCACCTAAGGGAGTAGGCTTTGAGTGAGGTGGGTTGGCAATAGGGTTATACCTATGTATAAGACACAGCCATGCTGAGCCCATTGTTCGTAGATCGATCAGCAATTCAGCCTGGTTTCATTCCTGTTCTAGAAATGGAGTAAAGCCAATGAGTGGTAAAGGGACATTTTTAAGAGAAGTCTTTAAGAGAAATTTAGTAGTGCCTTTTCATCTTTGTTTTACTATTCTTGCTGACAGATCCTGAGTAAGCTCCTTATTCTTCTTTATTGAGCATTCATAATACAAATGAAATATACACATTCTGTAAATATCCTTCGAATAAAACAAAAAAGTTGACAGTATAACATTATAGTAGTATGCAATAAATAAATTAAAAACAAATGTTCAATAATTGACAAAATCCAGCTATTTGTATTTTTAACTTTTATTTTAGCCCATTTTAACATGAATGTTCAGTAATTGTCAAAATCTGCACATCTTTTACTTAGTATTCTTGATGTAAGCATAACTTGCTTCAAAGGTGAATACATGTCAGTCACTTGCTATCACATGTCGGTCAAATCATCCCAAGGCTTTGACTTCTTCTTGGTCCTGTTTGTCTGACTCTGATGAGACTTCCCTGTAGGCAGCAAAAAGAGTCAGTTCTTATACAATAGAATACAGTCATCTGATTACAATGTAGGAGAGAAATTGAAAATTTCTTAGTAGGCAGCATTGTGAATTCTGAATGTGTATTAAGGCTTGTGACCAAGTATGAAACATGTGTCAGAGAAATGGTTATCATATTTGGAAGTGTGATGTGAAAGACAGGAACCATGACTTCACATCACACCTAATTGATTTCTTTGATTGCTCCTTTATTTACTCAGCCCCCATTGAAAATGCAAATATTACTGGAGTGAATACTAAGTATATCATTGTTAAAGCATCACTATGAATTTACTTTCTGCTAGAAAGGGCACAGATTATCCCAAGAAGGTCTATTGAGTGAGCGATTATAAGCCTGCATCACAGTGTATAAGAATTTGGGGCAGAATGGACAAAATGGGAGAAAAAGGATTTAAAAAATTTAAGAAATGTTTGTATAAGTTAGTATACAGTTCAGAGGCATCAGTTTCCAAATGAGCTAATACTTAATTACATCATATTCCAGATTTTTAAAAAACAAACATATTCTGAATCCCAGTATCCATTTACATTCATGATCCAATTTCTCAAGGAGCTTACAATATATTTATAGACAAGGCATAAAATTATGTGAACTGTTAAATAACTTAAGGGTAGTGAGTTAACTAATTATAAAATATGGACACATAGTAGTATGTGATTGCCAAAAAGATGGTACACACAGGAACTTTAAGTTCAAAGAAAGATGCCACTATGAAATAGAAAAAAAAAATCAGGCTTTGGGATTAAGGAGAGAATATATTGCAAAAGAAATTGAGTGAGAATTTAAAATTTAAAATAATCTTTTCAACCTTATCCTTGAATTACAGCACTAAAATAAATCTGCATAATAGACAGATAGGTCTATGATAATGAGGCTGTCAACATTCACTTTTAGAGGGACCCACAGGAGACCCTTATAAAGGCCTCTCTGGGGTTCCATGCCTAAATTATACTTTCTTATGTCCAAATGTTAAATTCTTTAAGAGGTATAAAACTGATTGAGGTGGGACTTAATTTTCACTTGTATAGCTGCTTCTAAATCATTCCTGATCTAGTAAATGACCCAACTAAACTCATTTATTCACTAAAAGTTATGTTTAAACTGTAAAATAATGCATTTGTAGGCAAATCAACAAGCATAGTAACATAGTGTTCTGTAAAAATGCATGCAAAGTTTAAGGCCCTCAGACATGTCTGTGCTATTCAAATAGCACCTTATCTAGCATCTGGTCCAGTTAATAAGTCCTTTTTTTAGACTGTCTTCCTCCACTCACAGGCAGTAAGTCATCATCATGAAAAGTAGAATCTAAGTTGTAAAGCATCATGTAGAAAATATAGATAGGTAATTAGTGATTTTTAAAAAAATCTGTGTTGACATAATCACTTTTCTTTATGGCTGTTTTCTGACACTAAAGGAGTTGAACCCAACATCAACAAAATAATAAAAATCCTGTTGCTTCCACAGCTGTTCTCTGAATACAGCAAGCAAAGAGAGTACTTTCCAGAGTCCTGTTAAGTTCCCTCAGATTCCTCTGTGTTCCTTTCCCAGTCTGATATTTTTCTGTCACTGACAGGCTAATGTGGCCACATTACTGTTGGAATCAGAGCTGGTCATCTGTAAGAGCTAAGAATGCACTAACGTTGGCAGGCAGATCTCAGGAAAGTGGAGGTGGCTGGCCATGAAGGCAGGTGAGAATAACTGGGGTGAGAAGGGGTACACAGAAGCTCCCAGACCTAGTCTTCACTTTGCACCCATGCATGTGTGCACATCCCACAGATGTACACAGACCTGAATCCACTGAAATGTATGCTTATTTAAGGCAAGAAAACCCCAACAAAGTGGTGTAGGTATTTAGAAGGTTTGTTGGTAGGAGAGAAATAAACCAAAATGTTCTTTAAAGACAGTAAATAGAAACATCAGGATGTTTTGGAAGTAAACTTACTTTGCTTCAGGTACTTTTACCTTAGGTTTATAAGGCAATGAAATCAGTTCTTTCTAGAAGAAATAAAAACGGGAAGATGTTTATTCCTTTGTCTGAAATTTATTTACTTGAAAACAACCTAAGATAAAAATCATTAGAATCTAAAAAGGCAAGCTTTTTACATTTGAAAACTATTGAGTCAGAAATGTTCAAATTAAAGAATTTGAGGCTCACTCAGGAGTGTATATTTGAACATCCATATATTTCTAGGGAGTTATTTTTTTTATAAAGCCTTTAATAATTTAAGCTATTTTTGTGGTCTACAAAGATCAGTTATTGTAAAATCATTTGCAATAAAGTAGTCCATATTAATAGCACACACCTCTATAATATACGAACTATCACACCTCATTCCTTTTGCCATCAGTTACAAACATCTGGAGCACTCTGTGGTTTATGGGTTGTCCAGTTTCCCCAGTCTTCGGTGCATAGAAGACTTAAGACATGAGAGTACAGACTTAAAGGGCCAGCCTGCAGTCTCTCAACGTTTGCCACAGATCACACATGTCTCAGTCTGCTATCCAATGCCAACCCCTGCCCCCTCACACACACTCTTACCGAAATTCTCAGTTCTCTTTGTTTTCTCAAGAGTTGGAGAATCTCATCTCTCTTTTTGGCCTAGTTGAAGGAAAAAAAAAAAGAGTGAGCCTTTCAATGCAACAATAAAGCCTGTTATCTGTGGAAGGTGGAATTTTCCCTTTCCTTCTGGCATTAGCAGGATGCTAAAATGTTTTCCACAATAGATCTATGCAAAATTATTTGGTTTTGATTTTAAACATACAAATTTTATTTATTTTTTATAACTAACTTTAGTTTAGACCTTACCATATGAACTACCTAAGACCTTTAAAATACCTTAGTATGATTTTAACAATTCAGAAAATTGACATTTCCTCCTCCATTTGACATGTGGGGAAACTGAGGCAGAGTCAGTTAATTTTTAGTAAATTAAATAATTTACTTGAACAGTTCAGTGGCAGATCTGATGAAAAAGTCTTGGTTGTTGCCATCAAAGGAAACTGACACTAAATGACACTTAGAGAAAGGATCAGTAAACCCAGAGCTCACACTTCAGAGCTCACACCTCAGAGCTCACAACAGAGCTGGCCTTAGAACTTGCCACTTGAGAACAAAGCTTTTTCTGTACCTCTCCCTTTTCTTTCCTGGCTATCAGATTTCATATACTAGGTAAGTTTTCATAAGCATAAGCCCTAATGATATATCAACACATTAACTACAGAGCAGAAGAACACAGGGATAAGGACATTCTGTTTAGAACAAGGCTAGAAGAAAGAAATACAAAGTGAGACTAAAACATATTTTTTTAGAGATGGAAAAATCCCAAGTCAGTTTGTCCACCAAATGTATTGCACACTGTGCTTGGACTTCTCTTTCCCAAAGTGGCACACACTGTTTGCTTTAGAACAGTACTCTTTCTTGCAGTTCTGGAGGCTAGTGGTCCAGGTCCAGAGACTAGAGTGTGCAAGGCCATGCCTCCTCTGAACTTGGTTTATGGGCCTCTTCCTATGGTCTGGTGGTCTGCTGTCCATCTGTACTGTTCCTTGGTTTATAGCATTCTCCATTGTATCTCACACACTCACCTTTGGAGAAGGGATTTATTACAGTGTTCTATATAGAAAATATTTAATCATAAAACAGAACCCTGTGGCAGAAGTAGTAACCTCAAAAATCTCTTGTTTACTATGCCCATTTTAAAGTTTTTTTAGCACATATTAATTACATAAGGGGTTTCTTTATGATATTTTCATATGTATATATGATGCTTTAGTTGTGCTCACCCCACATTCCCCTCTCCTATCTCCCTTTCCACACCCACTGGTCTTCTTCCTTTTCTCAGCTAGTCAGGGTCATCTTCATATGATGACTTGTCATATTGGATTAGGGATCCACCCTATTCATTGTGATTCCATTTTAACTAATTTCATTCATATCAACTGTATTTCCAAATCACTTTTAAAAGATAATAGGTTTATAATAAGCACTTATGTGTCACACTGCTTTGTTAGTGACTAAACAAGACACAGTTCCTGCCTGGAAAGATTCTTAATGCTTATGGAAAAACAATCAATTGGATAATTTCTAGTGCTCCATTAAGGGTTTAGTAGCGCATACAAGGACAGAACTGAGATCAAGAATCCTTCCTTTACCCTACAGTGTGTGTGGGGGGACTTAGGTTTGGAGATTTAGAGAGGATGAGTTCCATGGTGGAGACAGAATAGTGAAGAAAGCTTCGGAAACAGCGGAGGACAACCCCATTCAAGCTGCACATTGCTAATTCCTCAGGGTTACTCTTCAGTCTCCGTGGCTCAGCTGAAGAAGATAGTGATCCCAGGAGCCCCGAGTCAGACAGGAAAAGAGGGCCTGTGGTTGGCAGCTGTTACCAGCAGTTAGGCAAGGTCCACTAAATCAATTTTCCACTTATTCTAGTCAGCCTGGAATCCTCTGTGTGGAGCAGGTTGGTCTTGAACTCATAAAGATCTGCCTACTCTTGCTTCCTGAGTGCTACACACAGTTAAAGATGTGCACTGTCATTCCCAGCTTAAATTTTGCCTTATGAGTCTAAAAAGTTTTAGTATTTTGGAAGAAGATTTGTACTTTATAACTAACATTTAGGTATCATCTATATCATAATATACAAAAAATGTGAACTTTTGCAGCTAAGCACACTTTTGTATGACCCATCAACTTTTATAGGTTCAATAAAGCAGTGTCTACCAGTACAGACTGGGATGCTGTCATCTAGCTCTTCCCTAACTTGTGTCCTCAACTGAACAAGTCTCCCAGATTGTGACTTCACAGCATGTTGTACCTTACTCTATTGCTCTTTCTCTCCCTTTAGTTGTTACACCTCTGTTAGAACCATGCCATCTTTTTATCTTTCTTTAGAGATCAGAAATGCCTACTGAATTGCTTGAATCATGGTTTGTATTGTAGCCAATTATGGCCCCCAATGTTGTAGAAAATGAAACTGAAACTTGGATAAGTTTAGTTATAAAAATACTCCTATAAGAAAAATTTTATAATTCTTTTCTATGTAACTTGTGGGACATGATAGGAAAGTTAAATTGTCACATGCTTCTAGTGTAAAAAATTCAACACTAATAAGATTTAAAAAATAACAAAAATATGTTCATTTTTTCTTGGATTTCAGATTCCTTTTTATCAGAATAGATTTTTAGTAACTACAACCCCAGACACCAAGATTTCAAGTGAGATTTGATTTATGTTTCCTGGATATGTTTCCTGGGAATGAATAATAAAACTACTGTAAACAATTGTGTCCTCTGAACAAAATGTTGTGAACTATTCTAAGAAATTTCTTCCAGGAAAGCTAAATGCAATTCAGTGGTTAAAAAAAAAATTCTTGTAATTTTCATCATGAGTAGCTCATTTTCAACCATGTTTTGGATGATTTATTTATTGGCAGTTTCTATTTATAAAACATTTTGATAATTTAACACTAAAACAATATTATAAAAGTATAATTATCATTTAAAACATTAACTTTTGATAGTTACCTTTTACTCTATATTACTTATATGCTATTCCTGAAAAAAATAGAAGATAAGCCAGTTGTAGTGGAGCAGGCCTTTAATCCCAGTGCTGGTTGCGGGGAGCACAGGCAGGTGGATACCTGTGAGTTTAAGGCCAGCCTAGTCTACAAAGTGAGTTTTAGGACAGTCAGAGCTGTTATACAGAGAAATCCTGTCTGGAAAAACCAAGAAAGGAAGATAATTGATTACATGAAATTAGAATATGATGATACAATATAAAAATTTAATGTGTACTGGGTGGTTAATAAATATTTTGTATCACTCTAAAGTTAAAACATTTAGTTCTCACTCCTTGGCTTTTTAAGGCTGGACAATTTAAGTGGCAATGTGGATTAATAATGATTTCAAAAAGCAAAAACTCTGCTCAGCTTCAGCCATGAACTTGCCATTCTCTGTGCCTGCCAACCATGCCAGGACATGCCATGTAGATGCTACATTTGCTGCAATGTGAATTTGTGTTCACTATTGTAGTATGATGTAGAACTGTTAGTTCTCAAATAGTCTCCTGTGTTTAAAAGACCAGCTGAATAATCAGTGAAGGGATTTTCTTTAGAAGCAATTTGATTTCCGTAATCAGGACTAACCGCAGTGATCTATGAGATGGACAGAGTGTGAGAGACGGTTGTTAATCAGTGGGAGCATGGATGCTGACTTGCAGAAAAAGATGCAGTGCTAAGACCATTCTCTACTTCTTGGAAATAGTTCTACCTTGGCTCAGTTTCTCTGCTCTAACACATATGAGCCTCATTTTAAAAAATAGTAATTTATTAAATGAAGAAACAAGTTATTCTACAAAAGAGAATTAATACTAAGTTTTTAAAATATAGACTTTGTAAAGAATATAGATTTCAATTAAGTCTGAATTTTTTGTCAGGGAGAAAAATGTTTTCTTGTCTCTGTTGCATATTTATTTTTAGTCGTGTTACATGTATATGAATAGAAAATATATAACAATTGCCTAAAGAATGTAGCTCTTATTTTAAAACTTTAACACACAGCCAGATCTGGTAGCTCATGCCTATCATCTTAGCATTAAAGAGGCTGAGGCAGGAGGATTACTGTGAGTTCCAGGGCAGCTTGGACTTCAGAGTAAGACTTTGTCTCATTCCTCCCAATAAAAATCAAAAACAAAAAAACCACCCCCCCAATTACACAATGCATAAAAGGCTAACATGGTGTATTTGTTTAAAGGCTGATTTAAAATCATTTTAAAAGTACATTTAAAGAATGCAATGTGATAGCAGCATTATCGTAATAGCAAGAACCTGGAAACAACCTAGATTCCCCTCAACTGAAGAATGGATTAACAAGCTGTGGTACATCTACACAATGGAGTACTACTCAGCAGTAAGGAAAAATGATATCCTAAAATTTGCAGGCAAATGGATGGATTTGGAGAATATCCTCCTAAGCGATGTATCTCAAACTCAGAAAGATAAGGAGGGGATGTACTCACTCATTAGTGGACTCTAAACAAAAAAAGCAAAAAGCAAAGCATATCCAAGTTGCAAACCACAACCACTGAACAGCTTGAGATCTGAAACACCTTGGACTGACACCTTGGATCCCACTCCCCCTAGAGGAACACCTGACTCAGTCTCGATGTTGGGGCAAGAAAACTGGATCTGCCAGGAGTGGAGGCTGAACTGAGCAATATTGGGACCTTGGGACCTCCTGCCCATTCTGGGGAGGAGATGGGGAGATGTGGAGAAGAGAGAGTGACTGGAGGGGGTGGGAGGGCGAAGGGACCTTGAATAAGGATATACACGGATAGAAATGTGACTTTATTCATAATAAAAAAATGAAAAAATGCAATGTGATATTTTAATGTTGAAGAAAATATATATTTGGTCTGTAGTACTTATCAAAGTTTGTCTCTAGCTAATAAAGAATTACTAAGACTAATATTTTCACCATTTCACAGATAAGATGAATGTGATTGAGCTCATCTTTCAGATATGTTTTTCTGTCCTATTTAAAAGGAGTAGGGGCCTACCCACACAGATGGGCTCTCCAACTTTTTCCAGGCCCGTACTTCTCTTTCTAGCCAAGATTTTCACTGGCTACACGACAGCTTCACCTGCTTAGCGCAAAAGCAACTCACATAGTTTTAATCATCTTCTGGCACCATTCATCCTGGTGTAGAAGCCAGAAAATTGTGCTATTTTTGATACCTGCTATGCCTTTACCTTCTATATCCAACATGTAATCTATTTTTCTTTCTCAAGTATACTACTGTCACCAACCTACCATCACTTCCTGCTGGATGACTACAATGGCCTTCTGCTGAGTTTCCACACTTCTTTTGACCTCTACTAATAGATTCTCCATATGAAAAGACTCTGGTATTTTTTCAAGAAGGCCTGATATCATCCTCCAGTTTAAGAATCTTTCCTGACATCTTGTTTCTACTGTGGCCTAACCTACCTTTCCAGCGTCTATGTTGATCCTGTGGCTTCTGCAGTGTGCCATGTTCTTCCTAGCATAGTCTCTGCTCATGCTGTTTCTGCTGCCTGGACTGCCTCGCCTTCTTTCTTTGCTGTATTCTTCAGCCCCACTCTTTCCCCATGTTTCAGTTTAGTCACTACTGCTTTTCTCTACTGGATCAATGTCACCCTATTGTCCTCTGCCCCCACATACCATTCCTCCATCAATATTTCTCTCTTTCTGATTAGACTGAAGTTTCATACAAGGGCTAAGTTTGTATCTTTAAAACATACTTTGTGGTATTCATTTCTAAATTCTAGTGCCTAACACAATGCCTTACACAACATATGTTTTAAATAAATCTTGAATAATTCTTTTAAAGCAAATTTCCTAACCTTGCATATCATTGCCCATTTTATTTTTTACAGCTTTCCTTGGTCCTTCTTGAGCTTGAAGTTGTATAGTTGACTTTGATCTCTAATTTTCTTACATCTCTTAAGCCAACATCCTATAAAGTTCAGGTTAGCCCCATGACCCTACATTTCAGGGGTGGAGGGTCCTTATGTGTCTGGAGTGATGCCCAGACAATGTCCAATTCAAGCCATACAGACTAATATTACCCACTGTAACACCTAGAAACATTTGCCATGAAACCTCAGATATTCAAAAATAATATAGAAAACATTTTCCCTGCAGCCAAGCCATCTTTTATCTTTGGTGGGTTCTTGGAAGTACAAGTGGTTCAAATGACCATAGTACAAATTTCATTAATGGGTAGTTTCAGCAAGTAAATGTGGAAAAGTGTGGTAGGAGGCAAAGAGTTTTGTACATTTAAACTATGATTAGATCAACTATAAGAGTGCACTTTATTATTATTTGCAGTTGTAATGTTATATGAAGTCATCAAAAGCAAAGAATAGTGACTATTAAGCCAATGCTCGTAGGTTCCTGACAGAATTTCATCCTTGGAACTACATATAACCTTGTTTTATGTGTGTTTCTGTTTCAAAATATACTTTTGATTTATCAACATAGAACTTATAGCTAATAGCATGATAATTCAGGCCTGAGCAAGGCTCATATGACATATGCATTTTCTCCATAAATTGCATCATGATCTTTTACAATTAGCTATGCTAGGGCATAATGCAGTTAGTTCACGGAGGTATTTAAAGTAGCAAAGTTACACACTCAGGAGCACACACGAGCACACATGCCGAAGGATACTCACTGTGGTATGATTTGAACATGAAGGCAGAGGATCGTATTGTGCTCAGCAGGAGATTTGTGTTTGACAACTCAGACTCTCACTGCTTTGTATGTGTCTTCAAATGACTCATTCATTAAAAATATCATTTTTGCATCATTTTACATTCAGTAGCTTTATTTATTTATATTTTATAAGTGGATGGTTAATGTTTTCACTTTGTTCCTCTGGTGAAGCACATGAAAGACAAAATGTACTAATCTTTGAAAAAAGGAAAGCTCTATATAGGTATAAAGCTTTTTTTTTTTTTTGGTTTGTTTTCAAGACAGGGTTTCTCTCTGTAGTCCTGGCTGTTCTGGAACTTGCTCCTTTGGTCAGGTTGGCTGTGTACACAGATATACTTGCCTCTGACTCTTGAATGCTAGAATTAAAGGTGTATGCCACCACTGCCCAGCTCAAGCTGGATTTTTGTGGGGCACATTCAGATAGTGATCCCAAATCTGATTCTTTTCCCAAGTGTATTTTTATGGATTCTTGATCATATTAAGGAAGATTGAATCAACTTCTCTTGCCTCCACAAATACTGAACAGTTAAAAAAAACAATGTAATGGTAAAGATGATATAAAACAAGAAGAATATACTAGTCTTTCATAATTTGCATGCAAAATGGTGGAAACACAATGCAATCTAATGATTGCTTCAATTGTATCCTGGGATGAAATAGGAACAGCAAATGTAACTGAATATGTTTTGTTGTTGAGAGGAAATTCAGCAATGCTATTGTCTTCTTTTAAAGGTAGAAAATAATTTCATAAATATTATTTTACATTAGGCCAGGACTTACTGGGAACGTTAGACTTATCTAGGAAGCCCATTCTTATCACTTGGTACAGTAGAGGATTCTAGTCTATCAGAACATCCGCACAGCAGCTCTAAGGAAACTGTTTTCATTGGCTCTTTGAAGCTGACACAATGATTCTAAGTGTCCCTTTTACTATTCTGGAAGTGTAAAATAATAGACAATAGTGTTGAAAACTTTCCCATTTCATAATATAGGGTCTAGAAACACTTTTGTGAGGATTCTTAGGTTCTAAGAATGATGCCATCACAACATGATGTTTTTGGTTTAAGCAAGAACCATATTACAAACTTCCCGGGAAGACTTATGCTGTGGTCAATATTGGTTGCATAGGTTGTGTGACAGAATGACTGAAAATCCATTCCTAGAAAAGAGCCTGTCTGGGCTGTTGTACAGATGGCACATTTTCCTCCTAAAAATCTTTGGTTTACATTCTCTCATGGTAGAATTGCTTCCAGATGCACATCATCAATGTACCTTCTATCTATGTACCTTAATATATTGTTCTGACCTCTTCTTCACTCTCCTAGCAAATAAATTATTTATAATTCTTTTTATAAAGAGATAATCAGTTAAAGAGCTTTCTAGGTGGCAAAACTAGAAAGCAAATTAGTTTTATGATTTCAAAGAATTAGCTGACTATTCATTTATTATAATGTTTCCAAACCACTTAGAACTCCCAAAGGAAAAATAATGGTCCAATACAGTGCTATAAGGCTTCCTTTATGGACACAGTAAGCCATTTAATCTTGACATGCTCAACTGTTTTTGATTTCCTGCCATTGATCTCCATCACTGAAATAGTAGTTGTGATTAATAGCATTTTTTCCACTAACAAAAAGCATTTATAATGTATCCCTGGAAAATATTTCAAAATGGGGAGTAACATTAAAGTTTAAAACCTTGGCCACTGAGAAATCAGTATCTGTTGGGAAAGGGGCTGTAAAGCCACCTTCAGAGAAATGGAAAAGAAGGTTCCAGGTTTCCATTAATATTAAGAAAATGGTTGAATACAACTTCAAGAGAATTTATAGGGAATGTTTTTTACCCCTTTAAATGAAACACCTGGAATATACTTATCGATGTGTATGTTCACAGTATGGAAAATTTTAAATAGGTAATAGAAAAAAGCACCATGTTTTCTTGCATTCATTTTCTATCATCAAGCTACAAATTATTGATGGTGGTATCAACAATGCAGAGAGGCCATTGTAGACTCAGAAAAGCAGTAGTATCCCAAACTAGATTCTGTTATTTAATGGAGTCACATTCTCTCCTTTTTTATCCAGACCCAGGAGATAAAAACAAAACTGACAGGACAGGAGATGTGCTTGTGCATTTGGAATTATTCTTGCAAAAGATTATCAGCATAGAAAAGTTTCTAGATGTTCCATTTTAAACTTGATCCACTGTACAACTGTGGTCCTGTGTCATATGCATGGGGCCCTGGGTCTAAGCTCTAGGGCCCAACAACAACAAGAACAAAAAATACCAATGCCAACAAAATATATTACTGTATAAGCAGTCACTCAGCCATTAATTAGATTAATTATATAGATTATATGTTCGTGGGCTAATGAACAAATATCTGAATATCAGTATCCAGAAAGACATTGAGTTAAGCAAATGAGACGTGACTTCTACCTTTTGTAAGGGACAGTTATTGAGAGTAAACTATGTCCAGGTGCTTTTTTATAGGTTACATCAAATATATGAGGTAGATACTTAAACAAATAATTTCTACTTTACTATTTGAGGAAGCTGCTAATGATAAGGTTCAAGTACATTGCTCAGTCCCATAAACAATAAGTGGCAGAGTTATGCTTTTGATCCATGGTCTCTAAGGTCATCTAATTATGGTGCCTACAATCACAGGATAGAGAGAAGCATGGGTGATTGCCTAAAGTACAGATCAGAGCCTTTATGCAGCACTCTGAGGCCATTTCTGACTTTGTATGTAAGCACTGGGAAGACACTGTTAGCTCAGTTCCTAGGTAACCTCTGGGAAGGCTTTCACAAACTGTCATGGGAGCTAGGCCTTGAGGGCGGATGAGGAAGGGCATTTTAATGACAGGAAAATGTACTGCAGGCTGAATAAACAATTTTCAAACAGTAGTTTGGGAAGGTTTCTTCATTCCTTAATTTTGACCTTCAGTGGGATTTTTTGTTGTTTTTGAGACAAAGTCTCACTATGTAGCCTGGAACTTGCTATGTAGATTATGCTGTCCTTGAATCTGCAGAGATCTGCCTGCCTCTGCTTCTCAAGTGCTGGGACTAAGGGCATGCACCGCCACACCTGACATTTTTTATTTATTTGTTTTTGTTTTGTTGCATTTTTGGGTTTTGTGATAAAATCTATATAGCTCAGGCTTATTGACCATAACTCATGAGTTTCTTCCCCCACCTCCTGCTGTGACCCACACAGATAAATAAATCCTGGAAACAGAACTGTGCTACAAGAGAATGAAGAAAGGATAGCCACACAGACACACATGCAGAAATGCTGGGATGAGATGGGCTATACACTCAAGTGGAGATGCAGCAGTCAGGACTCAGCCTGCTTATTTTATACAGCTGAATGAGGTAGTGTTATTACATAAACCTGAACATGCAGTGAGGTTTAGCTGATCTTGGTAGGGGAAGAGGAATCTAAGCCACATGTTTCCAACAAGGACCAGGGGAAGGTTTTGCCATTCCCATGGGTCTAAGGCACTGAGGTCCCTAACATGTCTGCGCTCATATCAAGCAATTCACTGGGGACTTCATCTGCTCCTTACAACCTTCTAAATGGTGATATTAGAAGGGTATACTACTATCTCCTGTTTAATATGTTCTTGTGCTTTCATATACACATAATCATAAGAATACATCGTAATCATTGACTGCATCTAACATAACACATGTACCAAGCAGGCTCTCAATAAATATATTGAAATTGAGTAGTTAATAAATTAAAAGAAAGACACAGATGTGGAAGCCTATTCTAAAATTAGTTACATTATATGTGGTCTATACAGTCCCCTGTAATTCACATCATTCTTAGTGTTTGACAAAATTTGATAAAATTGACTATAAAGCATGTTTTAAACTTCTTCCTAAAATAAAGTACAATGAAAATTAAATTGCAAGTATCAAAGCAGTTGAAATTGCCTGGAAATCACTATGTAGCTAAGGCTGGCCTCAAATTCATGAGACTCTTTTTGCCTTAGCTTCCCTACTGATGGGATTATAGGTAGGGATGAGTCACCATTCCTGGCTCAAGGGTGTGTGTGTGTGTCTGTGTGTGTGTGTGTGTGTGTGTGTGTGTGTGTGTGTGTGTGTGTGTGCTCGTGCTCTTGCACAGGCATGAGTTGAATTAGATCTATGGCTTCCTGCATGCTAGGCAAGTACTATACCATTGAGCTATACTCATAGCTCTAATGAAAACTGGGTTTAAAAAAATCTCCATAAGGGGTACAGAGAAACAGTTCAGTGAATAAAGGTACTTTGTGTAAAGCTTGATGACCCACATGGTTGAAGGAGAGAACCCACTCACACAAGTTGTCCTCTAACCTACACACACACACACAAATAATAAATGTGATTTTAAAAATGAAAAGATAACCCCAGTAAAGGGTGAGAAGATAGCTCAGTAGGCAAAGACACTAGCCACACAAGCCTGAAAACTCACTTACACATCTATAATCATAGCAAGACAGGAGACAGAGACAGAATCATCTTGAAACAGACCAGCCAGCTGATCTGAACAGCCATCAGTAGAAATAAGACCTTCAACAAGGTGGAAAGTGAGAATTAACTCCTGAGATTTGTCCTGTGCCCTTGATATACATGTTGTAGAATGTGTACCCACCTGCACTTTCTCACACACACACAGTATTCTTAAAAAACCTATAAAATTCTACTATAAATATATAGTATTCTTTTGTTGTTGTTTTGAGACAAGGCCTAGCATTTAATATTCTAAAAAGAGAAGAAAGTGCTAATTATTTTTAATCACTTAATTTGTTTGAAACAATCACCAGTAGTCTTTAAAGTGAATTGTTGTGACAAGAAAAGTTAAGTGAATTGATCTGTAATTTATGTGGAATTTCTAGTATGTTCTTTAGAGTTTGCCAATATGTTCAGTGGTTAAACACATTAGGTCATAACAGGTATTCTGTCTCTTCTTTGGTACTGAAATAGAGTTTATCCAAATGAAACTAAGTGTTGCTATTAATCATGGCACTAACTGCCCAGTTAACCGCTCTAGCTGTATCATGTGGCTGCCAAAAAGGCTTTAGGACACCAATGTGTTTACTGTCAGCTCTTAGTTAAAACAAGTCCAGATGACAGACTATGCTTTAGCTCCCTTGATTTTGACCTATTAAGACAACAATTTTCCCACTTTAAAAGTACTTTTGTTCTTAGACTATTGTGTATGGTTTGAGGCTTTTCTGAAAAGTGAATTTATGTTTATTTCTGTTTCTGATGTTCCTGTGAGCTTTGTCAGAGACTGAGAATAGATAGTTTAACAGAATGCTTTTTTCTTCCTTCCTATCTTCCTTTCTTTTTTTCTTTCTCTCTTTTATAGTAATAGAGATCAAACCCAGGGCTTTCCACATTCTAGGTAAGTGCTTTACCACTGATATATATATATATATATATATATATATATGTGTGTGTGTGTGTGTGTGTGTGTATATATATATATATATCACTAGCCTTCTTTAACTTTTATTAAATTGTAAAAGTCCCACCAAGATTCTCAAGCAGGCCTTGAACTAACTCTATATCCCCCACTTAGCCTTAAATATTTTTGGTATTTGTGAATTAAGTATCCTTGCTATTTTATTAAATTTACATCTCTCTGTCTGTCTGTCTGTCTCTCTGTGTGTATGAGGAATGAGGAATGTATGTACACTTTTGTGCTGATTTATGCTCTTTGTATGTGAAGGCCAGTGAAGGCCAGTGGGCATCTTGCTAATTTACTTATTGCCTTCTTTCCTTGAAACAGGGTCTTTCATTGATCCTGGAGCTAGCAAGCCCCAGGTATCTTCCTATCTCCATCTTCCACAGCATTGGAATTACAATTACAATGGTATGCAGCCATACCTGGCTTTTTTCAAAAGTTCTGGAGATTATTATAATGCAGGTCCCCAGACTTGCATAGCAAGCATCCTTAATCATTGATCCATTTCCTTAGCACCTAGCTTTGGATTTTTGATTCTCTTGTCTCTACTTCTCTACTGGCTGGGAATAGAGGTCCTTGCTACTAAGGTCTGACTTTTAAAAGATGTGTTTAAAGACTTTTAAAAGATGTGTTTAAACACACACACACACACACACACACACACATACACACACACACACACACACACGTATGCGATATAACATGCCCACAGAGGCCAGAAAAGGGTATCAGATCCTCTAAAATAGGAGTTACAGACAGCAATGAGCTATCTGCCATGGGTTCGGGGAACCAAACTTGAGTCCTCTGAGAGATCAAGTGCTCTTAATAACTGAGCCATCTCTCCAGCCCCAGCCTCAAGAATTTTTAAATTTAACTAAAATTCTAACAAAAAAGCTTTTCAAGGCTGAGACAGCTGAAAACCACATTTTATCTGCACCTGTTTAAAATATCCTCAGCACCAATAAACAAACAATATTTATCAAAATTATTTAGAAGAATAATGAAAAGCATAAGAAATGAAGTATTGGCCCACCTTTTGGAGATACTTTGCTTTTTCTTCAGATTCCTGAATCTTTTGTGCTTTAGCAAAGAAATTCACCTCCTCTAGAGTAAATAAAGTCAAATTTAATCTGGAGTAACTTTATCATGATTCTTACAGTATTGCATAAAATTGGAAATGTGTTAATAGAGCAGGAGGAGACACAAATATAAGCTGTCTTGAAACTTTATAACCAGATTCACAAATAGCTGGAGACTGAATTATCTAGGCCACCAGAGAATCTTTAATCCCCTTAGATGATGTGTAAGCATGAATGAAGGCAAGAAACAGTCTCTAAAGAGAAAGTGCCTGTGGGATCAGAGATGCTAATCTACACCTCTAGTCACAAAGTTATCTTTTGGATGAGTGGTGTGGGCCCCAAGGCAAGGTGTGGGATATTCAACTTATTTATAATACACTGTGAATGTTTTCTTGTCTAAAAATCCTAGGAACAATCTGAGGAGTCTACAGATTGAAGGGCATTAAAACCTGGTACTTACTGTTACGGTCAAAGGGAAAGGGCCGGACAGGAATTTTCTCTAAGAAATACAAATGGAAAGTAAGTTATTGGAAAAGTAGACATAAAAATATTTAAATTTACTCTACCTATAAGAACATTTTATACATCCTTGGCTTTTCAGTCAAGGGAACATGGTTCCCAAATTTGATTCTGCCTCCAACTTTTTCTCAGGCTATCAAGTTTGAACTCAGTTTTATATAAATGCTCTCCTAATGTCTTTTTATCCAACACACATTGTTTTCTTAGATTATTCTATTTGCCAAATAGAAGACCTCATTTAAGGGACGCGTAGGATGTATTTTTATATGTAACGATACACTAGAGAATGGGGCAGTTTCAGAACTATGTGTGTATGAATCTGCATATACCCATAACTGCCTGCTTATACCTCTCAGCCAGTTGACTTACTGTTAGGCTGGGCCCTTTCTCCTTCAAGGAAGCTGTTTGTGCTACTCACCCTTCCCATAGGCTTGAGAATGCCTCGCCACAGGCAGCCGCTGACTGCTGTCTCTTGTCAGCACCAGCTGAGATTCGGTAGGGGGATACATGGATGCCCCGAGCCAAAACTGCTTAGCCAAGTTGGCATCCTGCTCCGAGCAGCCGGAGAACACCAGTAATCCAGGGGAGCAGATTTCGTGGGATTCCTTCCCACTAGGACTGCTTCTGGGCCCCGTGTCCATGGTGACTAAGGACGCTTCCCTTAGCTTCCTTGCCCCGCCCCCACCAAAGAGCCGTCCCGTTGGTAACTGTCACCACAGGAAAGCTTGAGTTTCTCTTCCTTAGGATCTGGGGTTCCTTGAGCGTTTGTGGCCCATCAGCAGCTGGCTTCTGTCGAGGTCACAGCTTTCGGGGCCAGTCAAGTCTTGGGAGTCAAAGCCTCAACTTTGTGATGTGTACAGTCCTGGAGTCAGTGGAAAGCAGTTAAGTCTCTTAGATCCTAAGTCAGCGAGCGTCCCCTCCCCCAAAGGGCTGAATAAAGAGCTCCTCTTTAGGACAAGATTGCCAAGGCTCAGCACCCCAACCTCAAAGTTCTCAGGTCTGCGTTGATACATCAAGGTGGCATAATGGGTCGAGAGATACCAGTGGATACTGTTGGAGGTTTTTTTGTTTTGTTTTGGTTTGGTTTTTTGTTTTTTTAAAAAGCCTCCCAAATCTATTATTACAAATCTTAGGAAACAAGCTGGGTTTACATTGTGTTCACTAATTATTCACACCAAAATTTGTCTAGAGTACAACTGTTAACATTAAAAAAAAAATTTAGTAAGGCCCCCCTTCACTCCACTCCACCCCGTGAAAAGTTATGAAAACATTTTTAAATGTATTCTTACACAGGTTTACAATCATGAGCATTTTCCCTGGAGATTTTGTGTATATAAGAATTGACCATTTAATTACTTCAGGGATTGACAGGACCTGAGATGGACATCTTAAAGCCAGTTTTGGAAGGGAAATGGACACATGATAATATCGATAGCTGACATTTTTCATGGCACTTTATTTTTCAGAGTGTTATTAATAATATAGTGTCAGGCAAAGTTCAAAGATTTATAACCACAAGTCAATATAATGACCAGATCAGCTAAGGGATAATTTCTATTTTCCAATATATCTAAAAATCACTGGAACTTACCCCCCCCACACACACACACATATTGCACACACTGTATACTTAGCAGCTAAGTGCTAGCTTTTCTTTTGCCTAAACCACTTAATAGGTAAACGGTGATATGAGCTTTCCCCGTGGCCCTGTCCTCACTAAATTGACGATGTACATGAGGCTCTGTCGGAGGAATCTTAGTCTTTTTACCTGGCCGTGTGGTTAGTGATTGGTACCATTAGCAATCAGCTAACTACACTGCCTAGTAACTAGACTCAGAAAAAGCCTGCAGTCTTTAGTTGGTGCTCTCAGACGTTGGTTGTGACCAGCAAATCATCAGCCAAGCTGTGGTCGACTCTAGTCGCTGCCTTGGTGATAGCTTTCTCAGAAGTGGAAAACAGGCAGTGAATCACAGCACACAGCAGGAACTGTTCTAGGGGGCTCCTCCAGGCATATTTTTTTTTTTTTTTTTTAATGTTAAGGCCGGTGTCCACCGACTCTCTTTGCATATCACTGAACCGTTTTGCTTTGGCTTCTAGACACAGGTAGCCGAACTGTCCCTAAAGGAGGCCGCTGGTCTCTGAGGGTTACTTGCACTTAGACCGCGTGCTCGGAGCCCCTTCGCTGACGCATCCCGGCTCCGGCTTGTGCTTTCTGCAGAGTCAGCGGGGCTGCGGCCGCCTGCTTCTCCTCCAGCCGGCGGCGGGTGATGCTGTGCCTTGTTTTGATGGCAGTGGAGTTAGTGATTGTCAGCACCGCGGTACAATCAGCTAATTACACTGCCTACAAACCGAGCACCGGGCGTCCGCCGCTGCAGCTCCCAAGGGTCTGGCCCCCTCGCCCCCATTTCGCCACAGCCGAGGGTGGCAGAGAGAGAGATGTCTCAGGCTCCCGGGGCCCCTCCATACCCCGCAGGGCCGCGCGCGACCCCAGGTGAACCTCCGGCGCCGGGTCCTGTCCCCGCTGTCCCCCTAGACCCTCCCGCTCCGCCCCGGTCCCCTGGGCATCGGGACAGACTCCTGCTTCCCTTACGCCGGGTCTGACCCTCCTCCGACAACTTCTCCTCTGCCTCCAGCCCAAACTCTACGGCAGGCTCTGTCCACCCCCGCGCGCCCGGCAGCTCCTACTGGCCGAGTGGCCGAGGCTCTGCGACCAACCGCCCTTGGAACCCCGAGGCCGAGGGGGCGGGGCGAGGGGGGAGGGGGAGGCAGAAGCTACCAGAAGGGGCAATGGGCGGGACCCTGAAGAGCCTCCAGGGAAGAGGCCTGGGAGATGGAGGCATATTCTTGAGAAGTTTATCTCTAAGGTGTAATAGGAAGCGCAAAGACCTACATTCATCTCTTTCCCTATTGCCCAAGAAGCTCCCAAGCCCACTCAGTGTTTATGCTCATTCTCAGGAACCCCAGCTAGAGGCTTGAGCCTTCCCCCAGCAACAGGCCTGAACACTGTCCTCTGCAGGATTGCCCTTGCCATACCTGAGTTCTTTCTTAGGATTACCTTTACAGGGCCATGCAGTGAGGTGAGGGCCGCTCTCCTAGTCAAACATTGAACCAACTCCCTGTGGTCAAAGTGTGGCCCTTTCAAGGGCAAAGTCACTGTTTTTTGATGTCATGCTAAGCTTGAGGAAACCATTCCCACTTTAGGCTCCTGTTTTATTTAATGTCTGTTACATATTCACCACCTAAAGAGTATTGGATCCACGATCCATCAGATAGTCTAAGTGGTAACACAGTGATCACACATTATTTACTGTTCCAGACAGTATGAAGTCGCTAAACGGATAGATTTTTTACTAATAGAAAGAAGCTTGCAAGGGTGGGAGGTGGGGGTGGGGTGGGGGTGGGGTGTCGAGAAGAGCTGAGAGACACCAGGCTTGAAGCAGGTGAGGTTTTGAGTAGATCCTTGAAGCAAGGGTAGATTTGGACATTAAGAGTGAAGTCTGTGGAGGCAATGTCCTGTGGCGGTTACAGTTTCCTTGCTCTATTTCACATCTGATAACGGGTGTGTTTGTGTATATTTTGGAATAGGAGGCACTGGGGGGGGCAGTGACAGCATTTCTGTGCCATCTTTGCTAATATTATTGTCCTTTAAATTAGTTTTCCTCCTTTTAGTAATTGATGAGCCCAGAGAAGATATACAATATCCTCTGGTTGCAAACTTGTAAAATTGGGTAAGAAGTAGCCTCCCCAGACTGTGGTCTTCATGTACACAGTATAATAATATCCATTTATATAGTTTCAAAGTCTTAGTCTACAAAGGGAAACTTCTTAGCTATACACTGATCCCTAAGCCCAGCAAATGTTCTCATAGATGCCACTAATGATACTCGTACATGCTAGTTGTTAGGACCATTCAGCACAAATTCCAAACTCAAACCATTAAAACTCAAGAACTTCCCAAGAAAAAACGACTATATTTTAACATTATCTTTGAAAATGAAAGATTTTTTCTCCAAAAGCATAGTTTGTTTTATGAATACTTAGGAATGAAAGTGAAGTAGAAAATGCAGCTAATTATAAAATTAGCTCACAAAAGACATCACTTGTAAATAACGGTTTTGTATTCCTTCTTCCTATACTTGAGAAAGGCACAATTTTGTATACTACAAAATGTTATTTGAATGTTCAGAAATAAATCAAGCTAGTAAAATAGCCTCCATTCTACTAATGGCATGAAGAGTTATAGATTTTGTGAGGACATCATTACAAAATCAGTTATTTTATATTTTGTTCAATTTTACTCTACGTCTACTGTTCTCACCTAGCTGACGTGTTTTTTTTTTCCTGATTATCAGTTGCATTTTAAATATCTTACCTGAGTTTGATTGCTGCAATCCAAAGCTATCGTTGAATCAGACGTCTTGAAATTTAGACTGTAAAATTTTCTCTTCAAAGATAAAAAGTAAAATGACAATAAAAAAATGTGTGTGCTCTAGTTCTCTTAGGGAAACAACAGTGGCAGAAAAGAATGCTTCTTCTTAGGGTCACTGTTGATTTGGCCTGCAGTTACTAGAGAAACTCCAAGGATCTCATTGCATCTGCTGGTCATGTCTGGGCATGTCTAGACACCAGGGAGACTCATGTTTTAATCTAAGTAAGAATGCTTGTGGTGTAAAATGCCCAAACAGGAGTTTGCATTTGGTTAGACCAATCCAGGACGGCACCTTGAAGAGGAATTGTGTACTGTTTTAATTTCTGGGCTTTTGGTGATTAAGGAGATGGGGGTGAAGTTATTAACTGGAAGGAAACCATGAAGAGTATCAAAACCAGAAACTTCCTTCATTAGTCTGGCAGATTTATATTGGCTTAATTTACTACTCCTATATAGAGGGCTAGAGAGGGAGAGGTGGTGCCCTCCATCAGCACACAACATACACACAAAACCTACAGTTTTGCTATTTGATTTTTAGATAAGGACTCAATTAGCTCAGGCTGGCCTTGAGCTCTTGATCTTCTTGACCCCACCTACAGATTACCAGCCATTTCTGCAGCTTTTGAAGGTTATTGGAGGAAGAAGTGAAGAATGACACTAATTAGAAAGTAATTGTCTTTAGCAGCCTCTTTTAAAATTTGTTTTTAAAGTACGTACTCTTTGCTAGGAATTAAAGCAGTGTATTGTTTTTTATGTAGACTAAGACTATCAAATGTCAGATGACCATATTAATATTCATGATAGTATACTTAGGAACTAGTTTATAAAGTTGAAGCAAGGCTGAGTTGAAGTCAATTTACTCTTTGAAAAACTAAAAATCAATGAATCTGTTTAATTATGAGAGGAGATTCCCATCTGAGCTAACATGAAATGCCAGCAGTTCCATAATTCTGGTTCTATCTCACTGGATCCCCAATAGGAAGAGTGCTAGGTTCTGAATTAGCTTCTTGTTTATATTTATTGATTAATCAATATTGTTGCTTTAACTATCATATGTTAATTTATCTTTTAGGCAAATCAAACAGTCTAACAAACTAGCTCCCTAATTAAGGTTGCTGGGGCTCTTATGGCTCAGCTGCAGGAACACTTCTTGTATACTTCCATCTCTAGGGAACACAGTCTCCAGAGATGTGATCTAATTGGAGGAATAGACTGTTTATATAGATAATTAAGAGAGTTAAATTATGTTAATTATATTAACACATTGTAATATTAATATATAAATGAACATATTAATATATAAATTGATGTGTATAATGTATATTATATATAAATATATATTAAATTAATATACAAATTAACATATAGAAATATATTGAATGTCAAAATGGTTAGATTAATAAATGCTTAAGGAATCTTGAATTTTAGTGGTATCTCTGTTATTGTCAATATTTGGGGAAAAAATAAGAAAAAGCACCAAAATATGGGACAAGGAGAGTGCTACATAGAAAAAAATGGTGTTGACTCTAGTGCAGTAAGAGGTAGACCTGGAAGACATGAACTATTAGTCTCTGGGGTTTGAATATCATTATTCTGGCTGGAAATTTTCTGATGTATACAAAGTGTGTGTTGTTTTGTGGAGGTTAAAGTAACAGAGTACAGAGGAGGCTGAGATTCAATGCAGGAGAGAATTTTTTTTAAATTTTTAAAATTTTTTTTAAACTTTATTTATTTATTTATTTGCCTTGGTGTTTGCCTGGAACTGGAACTACAGACAGTTGTTAGCTGCCATGTGGGTGCTGGGAATCGAACCCGAGTCCTCTGGAAGAGCAGAGGGTGCTCTTAACCGCTGAGCCATCTCTCCAGCCCCAAGGAGAGAATTTTTAACACATCTGGATATAGAGTGATAGAGGAAATACAGGATAAGTGATCTTGTGAAGAGAATTTTACAGGGTTTGTGGCTGATTCACAATTTATCAAGATCAGCTACCAACTCTCCATGGTGAATTTGAGGTACTGAGGGGAACACATAGTCAGAGGATGTTTATGATGAGTTTGAGTCTAAGCAACCCTGGATTGAGTCAAGTGTTGAAGCTAAAACTCTGGGAAGAAGTCAGAATTAAAAAGAGGGATTAGCAATTTTCTGAAACTGTGAAAATTAAAGTCCAAGGGTGTGGTATCTTATTTTTGCTTGTCATGGTTCCCATGGGAAGGATAGAGATGGATTAGGTGATCCAGTGGATGCCTTTTTTTTTTTTTTTAAATTGGTACTAGGATTGAATACACCCAATAAGGTGATCGTTTCTAGACCCTATGTAGACAGATTAATTTCCCTAACTATAGACTGGTTTCTGGCGATTAAGGTAGATTTCCTGGTTTGGGGTTTCAGAACAGCTAGCTGGACATCTAGGTGTGTTGTTGAAGAGTGTTTATTTTCCTTCTGAGTCTAGCATGTATTCTTAACTCTGTGAAGCCAAAATAGGAAACTACCTATGGATAGTTTCAGGAATGAAAATAATTTATGCCATCCTCATAGGTCTTGCTCTGTGTTATTCTTGCATGTATTCATACTGTCTTCATTTGGCTTAAGCCTTTTTGATTTCTCTATGGAATTTTTATATAGTTTAACAATTATACAACTCATTTTTTTATTTCCTCTAACCCATAACATATATCTCAAGGATTTCCTCAAGTTTACATTTAGGTAAGTTTATATTGTCTTCTCTCCGCTTAGCTCATCTATAGCCTGTTTAAAGTTTGGCCTCAAGCCCTGCTTCCTGGGAAAATACTCCACTGTGATGGTTCTCATACATTCAGTCTATAGTCAGCATCTTCCATTAATAAAAATATCAACCACCTAGACTTTTTATTTTTAATTTATTATTAGTTAAGACAATACACAATGATGTCACATGTACAGATACACTTATATTAGTATACTGTGTGTACAAACATTTATTGTACTGCCTTGGTTTTAACTTAAAACTTGAAAATTATGTTTCAATAATTAATGTAATTTTTTTAACTGCAGTTTAGACATGATGAGGTTGAATTTATATGTAGAGTGTAGAGTCTACTTGTTTTATAAAATAGTGTGCATATGCTGTTGCTGGAAGAAGCTTTCAATGACAATGAATTATTTCTAAAACACCTATCCATATTCACCTACTTTTATTAACAATGACATGCATTTATAAATGAATAGGTGAGTCTAGAAATATAACTTGGAGTTTAAGGAATGGATGGTAAAGAAATTAAATAGGAAGTGGGTATGGTGGTGCACGCCTTTAATCTTAGCACTTGGGAGGCAGAGGCAGGCAGTCCTCTGTGAGATCCAGGCCAGCCTGGCCTACATATTAAAATGCAGAGCATCTAGGGCTATACAGTGAAACCCTGTCTCAAAAAAATTAAGTAGGTCTGGTTATAATACTGTTTACTACTTCATAAATCAATCAAATTTAATGTTCAGTTTAGATATATTTTGTAACTGCTTTTATGAAGTAAAATACCTGAATGCACGTTATTTTCTGAGTTGTTATAGACAGGATGCACAATCAACCCAGGTGCCCATCAATGGATGAATGGATAAATAAAATATAGCATCTATACAGAAATAGTAGTTATCCATAAAGAGTGAAATCATATCCTTTGGATAGAAACTGGGAATATCATATTAGGTGAAGGGTGAAGTAAGTCAAATACAGAAAGCTAAGTATCACATATTTCCATCACACATGGCAACTAAAAAAGAAAAGTAGTTTATTAGGTATGGGAAGATGAAACTCTTCAGTGAAACCCATTAATTTGTACAATATACCTTAATAATTATAGCAAGTTAATATCCTTATCTTAAACTGATATAATCATAAATTAATTTATAGATAAACTTTAATTAAAGTTTTAATATTTTTATTATTTTGATTAATATGTATGTACGTGTGTGCTATGTGCATAAATGCCACACACGTTTGATGCTCCAGGATGCCAGAAGAGGGTATCAGATCTCTTGGATTACAGGCAATTGTGAGCTGCCCAGCAACGTGGGTCTGGTAACTGCACTTGAGTCCTGTGCAAGAGCAGCAAGTTCTCTTAGCTACTGAGCCAGCTCATCTTTTCTAATTGATGCCTTTTAGAGTTTGAATTGTACCTTGCCTTATCAATCAAGTTGAACTTCATATTTTAATATGGAGAAATTGAGTTTTTGAAACTTCCTTGCATGAGATGATTTTCATGCACTATACTACTCTCTCAGGCATAATAGAAAGGAAAATGTATCTTTCATACCACCTTTTTTCCTGATCTTCCTCATTCAAATGGTCTGGAACCTTTTCTGTGGTGCCTTACCCAGGCTTAGCCTCCTTACCCAAACCTCTGCAGACAGAACACTGACATTTTGTTCTATGAATAACTCATCTGATATTGTTTTAAAAGATTTCTTAAAAGACAAGTTTTAAGTAAGGGAATAGATATCTTATAATGGGAACTTTAGACGTTACACATGACCAGTGGAGAAATGTTTTTCACCTTTTAAATTTTAACATTTTATAGCTAAGTGAGGTTAACACTGGGCATGGTGGTACCTGCCTGTTGTCCCAGCACCTGGAAGGCCAAATCGCTGCAATTTGAGGCCAGCCTGGTCTACATGGCAATCACTAAAGAAATCAAGGCTATATAGTCAGACTATCTCAACATAAAACAAAGTCACAAAACCTAACAACTTAAAAGATTTACTTAGGCTGGTCTATGTTTTATCTAAGCTCTTAAAATCTTCTTTATAAAATTATTTAAAATTACGTTTATTTATTTGCATGTGTGGATGTAAGTGTACCATAGCACACAAATGGAGGTCATAGGACAACTTACGGTAGATGATTCTCTCCTTTTACTTTGTGGGTCCTGGGGATTGAACTCAGGTTGTCAGGCTTGGAGACAATCCCTTTACTTAGTGAGCCATGCTGTTACCCGCTCTTCTCCTTCCAGTCGACTTTTAGTACCAGGCATTTAGTTGTCACTGGAAATTCAGTTTTAAACTTAACAAATTAGTATTTGTTTTGGTCTATGACCATCCCACAGAACTACTTATTTCAATATTTCTTTGGCTACTAAGAATTTGGAGCCATTTTGTGAGCATCAATGTTTAAAATAATGTATTCAAACAATAGCTTGTGCATATGTTTGTTTTCTTTCTCTGGGTTATAAATCTCTTGAAAGTGAAGGCTGAGTTTTGTGTTTTGTTGACCCACTCAGCACACAGCAATTTCTAATAGTGGACAGTCAGAATGAAATTGGTGGCAGTAAAGTGGAGGGGCAGATGTCATTCATGGGAAGGAGGCAACTAGATCAGGTGATTGAAGTCATAGCAACTGAAGGAAGTTTTACATGTTTACTCTCTGTTTGATTATTCTTTCCTGAAATTTAAGTACATTCTTATTATATGGTTCTATTCACACTTTCCAAGGCCTGCTTGGACCTGTTGTAGAAAATAATGGGAGAGGAAGGTTCAACACCTCATCAATGAATATGCCTCACTCACTCAGGGTGACTGAGCAGTATGCCATTTGGAAAGGTGAAATCATAAAAGAATTATTCAACGCCTGGCACTATTAATTTAATAATATAAATGGCAGGCATTTTCAAAAGAAAAGCATGTGTTTGCTAATGTCTATGTTGCCTTGAGTTCAAAAGCAAGTTCTGTTTCAGCAATATGCAATGAGTCTGAACTTTTAGTGCTAACACAGAAACACTCAAAAAGTTAGCTGGAAAATGTCAAAAGAAGATGAGAATAAGAATTATCATAATAATCTCTCAAGGCCTTGTTGAGTGATTAAATATGTATTATAATTTAAAAATCTCATTGATAGCAAGGTGAGATTTGTGTTAATGACTTTTCTCTGTACTGCACATTAAATCAGTTGGGGAACTTAAAATTATCTTGAAATTGAGTGCTGGCATCTCTACATTTCCATTTAAATGACCGAAGAACCTGGAAAAGCAGTTGCTGCTCCTGGTGCATGACAGTTTGTTATTGACCATAGGGGTGTGTGTGTGTGTGTGTTGGAATTTTTAGCTATGCTGTCAGCTTTGGAAAAAAGTGTTTCACTTTACCATGCTGAATTGGCATTTAGAGATATTAATAGCCATATTGATGTAGAAACATTAAACTTATTTTCTCCATTTGTACAGGGATAACACACTATATCAAATATGGAAGGTTTTATTTATGGGGTTTTATTGCAGAAACTAATAAAGTATTCTCTAAATGAAACAAAAACCTTGATGTATAGGATTTCCTTCTTTCTAGCTCAGTTGTGCTGTCAGAAGATAGGAGGCAGCCTTCAGTATTTTTAAGGTGATTTTGAAGCATAGTAGTCTGGTAATCTCTTTTGTGAACAAAGAGTGAGAAATCCATCATGGTTGTCTGAAATAGATAAAATACTGAGAGAGTAGATCATTGAAGTCCTGGTTTCACCTTTGTTTTGTTTTCATATGTTCTGGACATATTAATACTGTATTGAGCTGAACTAACCTTAATTTGGTCTTAGATGACAAAGTACTCAGCTATCTATTTCAGTGGTCCTGATCTAATTCATTGGTTCTTATACTATTCATATTCATACCTCTAGTGCCTCAAGGATATTTAGTGCCTAGGACAGTCTCTTACATTTGTATTATATCTTAGCCCACCACTGCTGAGTTTTGACATTCATACCAGGAGCTAACCAGACCCATAGTATACTACTAATTATGAGTTACTTATTTCAGCCAGGAAGTGAGCATATAAACTCAAATTGTATTTTATACTCTGCTTCTTCAGAACATGCCTAGTATCAAGTGTGTGAGACTGGGTCCTTTAAAACAGACTCTGAGTTGGGAGTTGCAGGTGGGAGGTTTTAGGGAAGTGAAAAATAGAGGCCTGAGTAAAGGGAGATGCCCATCAGTGACCAAGTTGTGGCAGGGGCCTTGGTTTATCTTATGGAAAAATAGTAGAGATACAGTGGCCCTTCTGAGTTCTTGTAAACTGGACCAAAGGGGTTAGTTTTCATAAAAAAGGAAGATGGTAGGCAACTTAAATTATGCACAGCTATCTTGACCCTAAGCAGGGTAAAACTCTCAACTCTTACCAAACTGGTGGTTCCTATATATTATAAAAGTTGAGGTTGCTTAGAACAAGATGTCCATGCCTGGTTAAAAATTCTTTCTCCTTTTATGATAGTACTACTCTCTTAGCAGATTAAGAAAATGCTGATGGATTTGAAAAGTAATTCGTGAGATCTTCATTTTACCACTGACTCTTTCCATTGTATATGACAGAATTAATTGGTTGAAGAGAAAGACAATTTGAAGAGATAATATTTAAGGCTTTGTCAAAGCCTTTGTTTGATTTTCATCCTGTTCAGCTTCTTTCTTGGAAGGTACAGATGGTATTCTTATTACATACACAAATGTCAGAAAGTCAAAAGATAGTCAACTAAATAACAAAATTTTCACTCATTGTAGCAATGACCCAAATTGACACATGCACACGAAATATGGCTCACTGATTGAATACTTACCTAGCATACATGTGGCCCTGAGTTCCATTTCAGCACTTCAAATAAATCAAACAACACAGCAAAATATGATAGTGTAGTTGCAATATGCAATTTTCTATTCTACCTAACCAAGGCAGCATTCAAATTGACATAGAAAAAAAAAGTATAAAATTATTTGTATTTGTTAATAAGACAGTCACTTTGGGTACTTATTTTATGCTAAGTGGTCTATGAAAGGCTTTATGCATGTTTTATAATTTAACCTTGGCAAGATCCAGTGGAGGGACAGAGTGGTGGAATCACTTGCTAAAGGTCAAGCCCTGGGCTGAGCTGGGATTCGTCTGTGCCATGGATTAGCATGGAGTCAGCAGCCTAGTTCTTCTCTCACAGACAGAGACTGGGAGATTAGAGACCATTATGGACCTTTGCTAAGTGCCTAAGAAGATGGAGGGCTGGGAGTCAAAGTTGCAATACTGACTCTACTGCTGCTTTGCATTTTCTTCTTAAGTATTCTTCTGTACTATCTTCCTGGAGCTTATGGCCAGGTGTATTAATTATCTACTGTAATCTTGAATAACAACCCTGTGAGATTGCCTTCACTAACAGGAAACTGAAAGCTATGAAGATATGAAACCAGTTGCCAAGATTATACAGATAGTGAGGGTTTTTAAAATGTTGTTTTTTTTCTTTTTTTCTTTTTGTTTTGTTTTTTAGACCAAGTCTGTGCTAGAACTCACTTCGTAGCCCAGCTGCCTCCAAGCTCAGGCACTTCCACTCCCAGCTTTCTTGAGAGCTGTGATTCCAGGTGTTCGTTAGCACACTCAGTTAACAGATTGTGAGCAGCTAAGTTGCAGAATTCACAGACTTTGTAAACATTTTACCATGCTGGAAGAGAGAGATGTGACAAAATCAGCAGCCTCCATGGAAAAAAAGAACACTCCCAAATTCTGTGTGAGGTAGTGATGTGATGTTGATGCTAGCAAGGGAGGCCACCTGAAGCTGCATCCAAGGACAGTGCTCAGCATGGAAGGTGGCAGTCCCATTCTGGTGCTTACCAGTTCACACACCTGGAGCAGTGTGAGCAAATACTTTAAAAGAGGATGTGAGAATGTCACACAATGTCATGCTCATCCAGATGTGAGCTTGCCACACCGTACTATCTGAGTGGCAAGTCCGCAAGAACAGTTGTCAACAAGCTGAGAAAATTTAGCCTCTAAAATGAGAACACTTGGGAGGCCAAATAGCTAATATTTAGAATACCTCCTCTCCCCCAGGGTGGAAGATTACATGCAATCTGTCTAGTTCCAGTGTGGAAGACCAGGTTGTATAGGTACAACATCAAAGTGGTGGAATGTGCTCCTTATAGGGTCCACCTGCTATTGGAAGCTTTTTGGATTTGAAAGAGGCTTCTTAGAGAGTCAGTTCTTCTCCACTGTGGAAGAAAGTGGTCACTAATTGTGGGTGTTAAACACAGAAAGAGAGAGAGACAGAGACAGAGACAGAGACAGAGAGGAGAGAGGAAGAAGAGGAGAGGAGAAGAGTGGGGGGGCGCTGGGAAGTGGGTCTATCTTTAAATACTTTAGAGAATAATCTACATTTGCTATGGGGGAATCAGATGAGTCCTGGGAAAAGCTATGATTGTCCTAATGGAGAGCACCTGTGTGGATCGAGCTGCCAACCACCTTTGACAGGCAGGCATATATGGAGTAGCCCAAACCTCACCAACCGGGTGCGAGCGAGTAGTATTGCTGGATTTTTAACACTGGCCCACTTTTTTTGGGGAAACTAAAGAAATTTTTACTGGCAAGTGTAATGTGTTTTTATTAATCTTAACTTTTAGTGTGCAACTTTGGTAAGCTACATTTTTCAGCTGCAGTTTCCTGAATCCTGAACGCTTGACTCTGTAAGTATGTTCTTAGAAAGCTGTCCCTAGTGGAATCTACTGTCCACATTAGCAGTGGACTTATTTGCACTTATATTGCATCCTGACTGCCTAAGTGTTTTAAACTTTTAAAAACATTGTTTTTCTTTTGGAAAAGTGTGAGAACAGGAAGTTTGAAGAATGAGTAGTTTTGTTGTTATTGTGCTGATGTGTTAGTTCACTGAGGACTGGCTCTCCTACTGCTCCCCCCCCAAAAAAAATTTCCAGCCCCAAATTACATATTGCTGATAAGTTAAGCCTTGGCCCCTCTGTGATCCTTTCTTGCTTTCTTTCAATGGATTCAGATCTCCATCCAGACTGCTTTGGAATCATGAGAGATGAAATTGCAACGGCAGTTTTTTTTGTCACAAGACTGGTGAAAAGACATGAGAAACTGACTGCACAACAGATAGAAGCCTTTGCACTAAAGCTGATGACCATCTTGTTTGAAAAGTACAGAGGTCACTGGCACCCTGAGTGCCCTTCTAAGGGACAGGCTTTCAGGTGAGAGCCCCTGTGGTGTGGTGGGGGGCAGAGTTGAGGGGGCGGGTGGGAAGAAACAGTCAGCCAGCAATAGCATCCGCTAGGAAAATGCAGCATTTCTGTTGTCTGTCTCCAAGTAAGGGTGTTTTATGGGCTTCTATTAATTTGTTTGAATATAGGTTTAAAATAATGAGGTGTGAAATAGTTGAACACTTACAGACCTGTGAGTGACGTTCATTTAGACAGCTTTTTATCTGTTTGCCATAAAAGATAGACCCTGAAGCCTGGTGATCTAACAATGTGATTTGGTGTTATGATACCCATTCTGAGTCACCATAGCAAAAGTTAGTGAAGTTCTATTTCCATTTGTAAGCATGGACGATAGGGGAGAATGAGAAGATGTGGGTAAGGCAAGAGCTGGACCCATGATGTGTGAATTCCTCTCAAGCACCTCTCAACATGCCTTCCTTGCCTTTTTCTTGCTTTATATTCTCCTCAGGTGTATCAGGATAAACAACAACGAGAATAAGGACCCTATTTTAGAAAGAGCTTGTTCTGAGAGTAATGTGAATTTTTTTCACCTGGGACTTCCAAAGGAGATGACCATATGGGTCGATCCCTTTGAGGTGTGCTGTCGGTGAGTGATTTCATGTTTGGATGCTTGGTGACCCCTAGGAGATGTAGGTTGTTTAGTCAGCTCTATGTACCTTAGTGAAAGATGATGCCCAAAGCAGTGGCTTAGCAACTAGGACACTGTTTGATTATGGTTTCAGATCCAAACTTCTACTAGACATCACACATTTCCCTTAGGGATGGTTGAACGGGCAAACACAAAGGCCCTGCAGTGTCTTAGCCTTGTGACTTGGGTCATTGCAACCTATTGCATACTGCAGACTTATAACTTTTCAGTACTGTAGGAAACACCAGGAAGGAAGGGGAATTGGCTAACAAAGAGGACAGATCAGTCCATTAATTGACCCAAAAGAAACAAAAAGGTTATCTTTCGGGTTTTATTTCTTCTTTCTGGCCAATTAAGTGAAACAGCTGTTACAGGATATGCTCACTAATTGTAACATCCAAGTAGCTTCAGGTTATATTGTCCTTCAATTGACTTTTTAAAAGAGCTAGGCTCTTTAAAATTGCCTTTTAAAGTTAAAGTTAGTATGCTGCCCCAGACAGAGAGATCATATTTGTGGGAAGTTGAGTCTCTAATGAATATTTTCTTTTCCTACTTAGGTATGGTGAGAAAAAGGATCCCTTTACAATTGCTTCTTTTAAAGGCAGATGGGAGAACTGGGAACTAGCCCAGCACATCAGCTATGCAGTTAAGAGGGCCACTTCGGACTGCTCTTCTGGGACATCTTCCGATGAGGAAAGCTGTGGCAAGGAGATCCAAGTCATTCCCAAAATCAACAATCCCAAGAGCATCTACCAGGTTGTGTGTGGTACACCATTCTGTTCTAATTCTGAAAACAACATGCTCCCAAGAAACAGAGCAGGAATTAGGGTTAGACAGAGATAAAATATGACAGAGATAAAAAATAAGCCTTCCACCCAGTGTCAGTATTTTGGCAGAACCTTTTCTGTACTCCCCACCCTACCCCGTATTGTCACATTTGACTGAGTTCTAATAAGAGACATGATCTTTTGGTTCTTACAGAGTACTTTAAAGCACCTGGCTTTCCTACCACTTATATTTATTTCTTCAGGTTAAATTGTAATATTTAGTGAGATTTGTTTATAAATTTGAGACTCCCTAAGTAGCACAGGCTGGCCTATAGTTTCTGATCCTTCTGCTTGTCACCTGCTTGAGTGTTGTGAATAGAAGTCTGTGCCTCCTCACTTGATTTAGTTGGTTTTATTAATCAAAAGGATACATCATTTAGAGAAGTCCTAGACTATTTAAGGAAGACCAGAACACTTTCATTTTGGTAATAGTGCAGTTTGTTAAAACAAAATAATAATTTTTTAAAAACCCTTTAAAAAAAAGCCAGTTTCAAGGCAGCTTATCCAAAAATCAAAACACTCAAATGATCAAAACCAATAGAATCATGATCCATCAGTAGAGATGCACATTTACATGTAAATAAGTTGCATGAAACAATACTAATATTTACCAGGAGTCCCCGATCCTAATAGTTCTGTGTTCAGTAGATAATTGCAGGCATCTTAAGTTGATTTTATAACCCATTTAAAAATATCTGAAGAGATTCTCTGTCAATAATTTGTGTGCATGCTTTCATCCTAACAGCTTATGCTAACATCCAGTTGTTCTCCTTTTAACAGTTACTAGCCAGTATTTTAAATTACTTCCACATTGCTTTATTAAATAAAAAAACCTTAAAATTTAACATCATTATAGAAGCTAGTTCTTTTGTTTTCTTCTTGAAGTTATTTCTTATGACTTGAGTCTCAGACATAGAATTTCCAGGCCGTTAAATATGGGCAGTTTACTGATTCCTAGTATATGGCTTAAGTACCTAGTAGAAAGCTGTATTTTTAATTTTTTCCACTAGTTTTACTATCTGTGTTACCATTTTCCCTAAAACAGGACTGTTCTCATAAGAAACAAGTAATTGGGAAAAAACCCAATAGATAGCACTAATGAAATTAAGTATTAAAATTGTTTCATGAAATTTCACCTATCTTTGAAGTCCTGATATATTATCATATATTATGGGTCAGAAACAAATTAAACTTTTGTTATATTACTGGAAAACATTTTTCTTTAGTTTTTTCAAACTCTGAGTGTGTGTGTGTCTGTCTGTCTGTCTGTGTGGTATGTGTATGTCTGAATGTGTGTTTGTGTATCTGTGTGTGTTTGTAACAGTTTAAAATTCTATAACACTTCATTTTTTAGGAAAGACATCTTCCATCTAGGGTTCAAATCTGGGAAGCTAAATGTCTATGGTCATGTCTTTTCAGAGTGTGGTCTATAAAACATCATTGTCAATTATTTGGGATGTTTGTGATGGGTCTGACCCCAGAGATCATTTTTAGTCAGTTTTGAAACAGGCTGGCAGGGATCAGGAGGGAGTGGGGTAAGTGTGAACCTCTTTCAGAGGACCCAGGTTCAATGGTGAATATAATTATGAACATGATACCTCATAACCAACTGTAACTCCAGCGACAGGTGATCTGATACCTTCTTCTGGTTTCCTCTGACCTTGATGGGCATCAGGCATGCAAACAGTACAGAAACACATTTAGACAAAACTTAAATACACGTAAAAGAAAAACAAAAGAGAAATTCATTTTGCTTAAATATAATTTGATGATAATCTCTAAGGGATATAAAATGCTGGAATTTTTTAAATGTATTATTTTTATTTTATGTGAATAGGTGTTTTGCATGTATAACTTTGTAAGGGTGTCAGATCTTGGAATTACAGACAGTTGTTAGCTGCCATGTGGATGCTGGGAATCAAACTCAGGTCCTCCAGAAGAACAGTCAGTGCTCTCAACAGCTGAGCCATCTCTACAGCCCTGGATTTTTTTTTTTTAGATGACCATTTACTTTGATTTTCATAATTTGTAATCCCTATGCTTTCAAAAGACTTCATTTCCGAGTTATAGGCTCATAGTCTCAAGAGCTGTCCATCAGTCCAGTGACCTTCACACATTGTTTATCCTGTCTTTTTCCTTCCCAGGTTGAAAACTTCAAACAGTCCTTCCAACCGTGGTTCTGCCTCCCCCGTAGGAAGCCTTTGGCAGATGGTCGTGGGGGCCTCCTGGGGACTGCTTACCACCCAGTGCCCAAGAACCCTAAATGTTGCAGGCCTGCTGGGCGCCGGGTGGACAGGTACCACTGGGTCAACACACAACTGTACAGTGGTCAGGCAGCACCAAACGAGCTTGAAGGAGAGGCCTTGTCTTCCCTAAAGCAAAAATGAGGCTAAAGCCAAGGAATACCCCACTAGAAGAGACAGCTCTCTCAGGGATGGGCATGCACAAGATGAAACCTTGCACACAGATCACCACTGGACTTTTAGCTATACTTTTAATTCTTACTTAACTTTATATAAAATTTTATGTAACACTAGTGAATATATGTGTCTAGTAAAGTGATTGAATGGAGATATTGCCTGTGATAAAATAAAATTAATTATGGGAGGGAAGAGTTGAAATAAATGCTTTGTGTTTTTAACAAACCCCTAGTTCAGTTTGCTGCAAGAAAATTTTAAGTCTTTTGTTTCTTCTGTAATCAGTGTTTTAAAAGTAGGTTTTTAATTAAGAAAGAATGATCCTGACAAAAAAATCCTCTGGATTCACCTTTAATGTTTGTGGTAACCAGTCTACTTTATAAATCTGGTAAGAACTTTTTTTAAGAGAATTACCTTTTTGGTATGCCTTTTGAAAAGTCTCATTTATTACTAAAATCTAATAGAGCTACTGATATGCTCTATTTTATAAAATTAGTACTGCTTCTTATAAAGAATTCAAACCAAGCCAAGAAACTTACTACCAAAAGAAATAAGAGTTCCTATTAGCAAGCCAGAAGTGACCATTGCTAATACTAAATGGTGACTGTGTTGCAGATACATTTTGTATACATTCAGATTTAAGAATAGATACATAAGGGCTTCTCTTCAGTTTCTCTTCTCACTTTTTGGGACAAAGTCACTCACTTGGAGCTTGCTCACTGGCTGGATTGGCTGAGACCTCCTGTCTCTATGTCCCCAGTGCTGAGATTACAGTAGTGCCTGGTTTTTTAAGTGGGTGCTGGGAATCTGAGCTTGTCATTATGTTTAAACACCAAACACTTCACTAACAACCATCTCCCTAGCTCTCTTCTAAGTCATTAAAAAAAGATTTAAAAAATTTGTATGTGTAAGTGTTTGCCTGTATATATGAATGTGCACCTTCTATGTGCCTGGTGCCTTGGAGGCCTATTCTGAGTCTCTGAGACAAGCAACCTCCCTCCTGGGGTATTCGGCTTTGTCCCCAGGCATAAGATCATCCCAGCTGGACTTTTTGATCCCTCTTAGAGGAGCAGAGACCCTCCCGTGAGTACCCAGATCCCCCCTCCCTGCTACCTGCTGTGCACAACTCTGCCTTATTATGTGGTCTTCAGGGGTGATAGAGTAAATACGGCAGGGAAGATTAGGGGAGGGGGCCTCCAATTATATGGGTACAAGGAAGCCTTTATCTCTGCTGAGTAATGCTTTTCAGGTGTGGCCTCTTGGAGGAGGGGTACCCACACCCCTGTAAGTTACTCCTCACCTATACTCTGGAAGGAGGTGCAGTAAACTCATTGGTTCCCTGGAGTGAACTTTGGTGGAATCATGACTCAGTTTGTCTTTGGACTTAGAAAGGGTTTATGTTGCTTGTGTCTCCTTTCAGGAAGGAATTTTAGCAAGTCCTCAAGAAGGCATCAGATCCCCTGTTGTGAGCTGCAGTGTAAGTGCTGAAACCAAACGTGGGTCCTCTGGAAGAGCAGTCAGTGCTCTTAACTGCTGAGCATCTCTCCAGTCAGGTCATGCCATTTTTAATGCCAGGATGAAGCATGTTCTTTTCTGAGACAATTATTCACGTAGCTTTTTGGATTCTTTTTTGTTGGGGGGGGTGTCTTAAAATTTTATTGTTGCAGTGAAATGATGTTTCTGGCACTGCCGGGTTTGGAAAAAAAAAAACCCTGAGGCCAATTTGATTTCTTGGAACACCTTGCCATGCACACAAACCCTGTACATTTTACTTTCTTAGGTTTCTGTTTTGTCTGCCAATCTGGAAAATTAATTACCTGTACTTGAATTAAATGTTTCAGCCACCATATCAGTTTTCTGATATGTACATTTACTTTTTTGTGATCATTTTAGTTATTTTTCTATTGCTGTGGTAAAACACAAGGCAGCTTATAATAGAACTATTGTTGTTATTGTGCTTAGGGTCCCAGATAGTTTGTGTCCATGGTAGCCAGAGAAGACATGGGGTTCATATCTCTAGCAGGAGATAAAGAGCACCCTGGGGAATGGCAGAAGTCTTTTGAAACCTCCAGCCAGCCCCCTATAACACACCTCCTCTGTCTTAGTTCAGGTTTCTATTACTGTGAGCAGACACCATGACCGTGGCAACTCTTATAAAGGAAAACATTTAATTGGGGCTGGCTTACAGTTCAGAGACTTAGTTCATTATCATCATGGTGGGAAGCATGGTCACATACAGACATTTATAATGCTGGAGAAGTAACTGAGAGGTCTACATGTGGAATGGCAGGCAGCAGAAGGAGACTGACATACTGGCCAGGCTTGGCTTGAGCCTCTGAGAATTCAAAGCTCACCTCTTAGTGACATAGCTCTTCCAGCAAAGCCACACCTATTTCACCAAGGCCACACCTTCTTTTTTTTTTAAAAAAAAAAACTTTATTTATTTGCCTTGAACTGGAACTACAGACAGTTGTTAGCTGCCATGTGGGTGCTGGGAATCAAACCCGGGTCCTCTGGAAGAGCAGACGGTGCTCTTAACCACTGAGCCATCTCTCCAGCCCCCAAGGCCACACCTTCTAATAGTGCCTCTCCCTATGGGCCTATGGGGGCCAATTTTATTCCAACCACCACACCCTCCAAAAGGGCTATACCTCTCCATCCTTCATAAACTACCACCAGCTGGAGATCAAGTTTATGGGGGCCATTCTCATTTAGACTACCATAGTAATAGCAGCTTTACCTTCATGTACATCATTCTTCATCCATTTCCATGGACATCAACCATCTTTATAATAGATCATGTTTTTCCTTTCATCTGTGTATTTGACCACTTTAGTCTTTTATTTTTCTTTGAGCCTGACTGTCTTAAGCCTCTCTTTTGTCAATTTGATTGTCAATCCTGCTCAGTCTGTTTCTTGTTTCTACTCTATTAGTTCTAAAATATTTTGAATTTTAATTTGTGGCTTTCTTTATATTCTATATTATTGTATTTTAACCATCTAGTTGTAAATGTTTCAAACATGTTTTTTTTTTTAAAAAAATATAAAACATGAGGTTTTCTTTTGTGTCCTGGCTTAGGATTGTTTGTATTTTGTGTTGTTCTTCTTAGTTGTAATATTAATGCAGTTACCAGACTGGCCGTTTCCTTGTTCTAGTTTAATGTGTACAACTCCATATAGAATGCTCATTTCTGTAATACAGGCCACATGATTCCTTTTGTCTTCTTATAAAGTCTATTCGTCCTTAGTACTGGGCTTAGCTATTATATTTAATCTACTTTTTATACTGCCTAAAATATACAGTTGATGTTGGAGGGGGAGCTTCTCATCTGGTGCTGTGTGAACCTTAGGAGCAAAATAGACTCTGTTTGAGGTTTTATTAAATACCATATATTCTCATGGCTCTAGCACAGTAAGGACAGAGCTGTGGGTCAGTGTATTAGTTTTCTTTCTGTTACTGTTATAAAGACCATGGCCAAAAGGACTTGGGCATAAAAAGGTATTTCATCTTACATCTTTTAGTCCACTATGAAGGGAAGCCAGGGCAGGAACTCAAGACAGAACCTTAAAGTGTCATGTTATAGAATATTATTTTAAGGTATGTTACTTTTGTTTATGTTGCATTTGTTTAACTCTGTGAAGCTGTGTTACTTGCCTGTCTAAAACACCTGGTGGTCTAATGAAGAACTGAACAGCCAATGACAAGGCAGGAGAAAGGACAGTGGGGCTGGTGGGCAGAGAGAATATATATAAAAAGTCTGGGAGGAAAAAGAAGTATCCAGGGAAGGAGGAGGACTCCAGAGGCCAGTCACCCAGCTACATAGACAGCCATGAAGTAAGATACAAAGAAAGGTATACAGGAATAGAAAAGCAAAAGCCCAGAGGCAAAAGGTGGATGGTATAATTTAAGTTAAAGAAAGCTGGCAAGAAACCAATCCAAGCTAAGGCTAGGCATTTATAACTAAGAATAAGCCTCCATGTATGATTGAGTTGAGAGCTGGGTGGTAGGCCCCTAAAAGAGCAAAAACACTGGAGCATGAAGTAGAGGCCATGAAAGAACATTGCTTGCTCCCCAGGGTGACATTCAGCTACCCTTATACTTCCTAGGACCACCTTCCCAAGGGTGGCAGCACTTACAGTGGTCTGGGCCTGCCCATACTACTCATTAATCAAGAAAATGCCCCCAGACTTGCCTGTCTGTAGGCCAGTTTGACAGAGGCAGTTTCTTAACTGAGTTCCTCTTCCCATTAACAGAGGCAGTTTCTTAACTGAGATCCCTTCCCTCTAGATCTTGTCAGGTTGATAGAAAACTAACCAACATGTGTTCCATTAGTCTTTTTAGGGTAGGTCTGCCTGAGCCATAGTCTTAGTTTTTTATATAAAAGGATTGTTTTTGTCCTCATCTCTTACAGACTAGCTCCAACTAGTTATAGAATTCTGGGTTGGTAATGTCCCTTTACATATAGCTTTCCCTGGCTTTTATGGTTTCTAGTGAGCAATTTGATGTCATTTATTTTTCCTCCATGGATCATTTTCTCTGTCAAGTTTCCTAATTCTTTGCTTTTCTCTTGGTTTGCATGACTTTTATTTATGACAGGTATAGATGTAGATTTATTAGGGCTTATCTTATTTGAGATTCAATAGGCATCTTCATTTATGTCTCTTCTAAATTTGCTCACATTTTGGACCTTATTTTTTGGCTACTTTCTTGTCTCTAATGCAGGATGTTTGGCTTTGTTCCATCAGAATCTCTGGAGATCTTTACTCTTGTTCATATCAGATCATTTATATTGTTCTACCAGACAATCTGTGGGTGGCTTTTCCTCTGTGCTTCTCATTTTTCTGATGGAGAGGACACTTGGTGGTGGTTTACTGCAGTAAAGCAGTTACCATGTAAAAATTTGTATTGATGTCTTCTGTCTTGGCCATTTGGATAGGGAAAGCAGACTTCTGGGGCTTTTATGATCTTTGCTTACTGATAGTGTGTGTGAGTTATTGACTACTTAACTTCCATTCTTGGAATATATGAGGTCAGAGAAATATTTGTTGACCTCACCATTTCTTAAGTTTTGAAGCTTCTGTTCACTCTGTTACCTTATCTATAGTCTCTCATTTTATATATAATGACCCCAAATTTTAGTTGCCTATTTGAGGAGGTATATGAAGAATATATCTACTCTAACTTCCTGAAAGTGGATGTTCACATACCCACTTTTGAAATGAAAATGAAAACAGTGATTCTTGTGTGTGTGTGTGTGTGTGTGTGTGTGTGTGTGTGTGTGTGTGTCTTTATAGTATATATGTATGGTACATGCATGTGAGTATAAGTGCATGTACCTGTGCATGTACATGTAGAAGACAGAGGACATTGGGATACCCGTATAGCTCCCCATGTTGTTGCCTTTAGACAGGGTCTCTGAGGTGGAAACCTACTGCTTAGGCTGGGCTGGATAGTCGCTGAGTTCCTAAGATCCACCTGTCTCTGCCTCGAAGGGCTGGGTTTACAGGCAGGCTCAGCCATGCTGGGCTCTTTATGTGGGTACTGGGGATTTGAACTCAGGTTCTCATGTTAGCACAACAGGCACTTTTATCAATTGAGCTATGTCTCCTGGACCCAAGGTGATTCTTGATAACCATTACACCCTGAGGAAAATATTTTTTTCCTATGATGTTTTGATGGGAATGTGACTTGGGCCCCTTAGACTCTTATGTCTCAACACATGTTCCCCAGCTACTGGTGGTATTTTAGAGGTTATAGAACTTTTTAGAAGGTGGGCTTGGTTGATATGGAAGGATCACTGGGGGCAAGGCTTCAAAAGTGGTAGCCCTGCCGTATTTCTGTTCCTGTTTTCTACTTTCTGGCTGGCTGCCATGATGCACTCAGCCATCTCGTGCACTAAACCATTCCTATTGCCATGCTTTTTCTACTGTGATGAGCTGAAGTCCTCCAAAGCCATAAGCAAAAGCAAAATTCTTCTTTACACTGCTTTGGTCTGGTATTTTGTCTTGGCAGTTCTTACTATCATGTCTGTTGCATTTTTCTTATCTCCTATCTGGTTGACAGGATGCACATGTATGTTTGCACACAAGCCAGTTTCCTCAGGATGACCAGGACCTCAGACTTTCACAAAGGGATTTGCTATTGACTTGATTCAGCAGTAATTAAACATAATGCAATGGGCAGGAGAATTGATCCTTCCTTGGGTCTGTGGCTTTTCCATTATGAAGTATGTGCTTACTAAAAGCTTTGGGGCTATTAGTATATTAATGGAGATCTGATGGAGAGCTTGAAGATTGGTTAGGGAATTAATATGATTGTGTTCTGGTAGGTGCCTTGTTCAGCCAAGAATGAGGAATATGGAAGAATTTCTGCACTGCTTTTTCTTTGACACATCCAGGGCCCTGGACTCTTGACCTAACTATCCTAAGGGGTCTTGTATGTCTGACTTAATTCATCTTTACTTTGCTTGTTGGGAAATGTATTTTATAATTTATTTTAATAGCTAAATAAAGTTATTGAAACCACATACTCAATATAAATCAAATCAAACTATAAGTACTGGAGAATTTTTTATCTTGTAAAGTTGTTAAATGTTGGTTTGAGAATGCCCAGTTCAAGCTTGGCATGGTGCTGTAGGCTTGTACTCCCAGTTATATGGGAGTCTGAGGCAGGAGGCTAACAAATTTAAGGCAACTTAATGAGACCATGTCTCAAAATGGCAAGTTAAGGGCTAGAGAGGTGGCTCAGAGGTTAAGAGCATTGATTACCTCTTCCAGAGACCTGAGTTCATTTCCCAGCACCCACATGGCAGCTCACAGCTGTCACTAGCACCCTTATGCAGGCAAAACAATGCCCATAAAAATAAATGAATAAATATATTTTTTAAAATTGCAAGTTAAAAGCAGCTGGGTTACATACAGCTCAGGGGTACAGCTCTTCCTGAACATGGTGTATAAGGCTCATGTACTGGGGGAAAAAAAGATGTCTCATAGAAAAGATGGGAGAACAGTACATACCTCACACATCATTTTATTGGTGTCAGTGTTTTGAAAGCAGCAAGTGTTTTACTCAGAAAGTCAACTAATGGCCATTTTAAAGCTCACACATTTTCTTAGTAACTTATTAATTTCTGTGATAAAACTCCATGACCAAGACAAGTTACAAAAGAGTTTAATGGGGGCTTACAGTCTCAGAGTGAGCTCATGGCCATCATGGTGGGAACATGACATCAGGCAAGCAGGCATGATGGGAGCAGTGGTTGAGAGCTCACATGTAGATCCACAAGTACAAGGCAGAAAAAGCTATCTGGGAATGGTATGGACTTTTGAAACCTTAAAGCCTGTCCCCAGTGATATACCTCCGTCAACAAGGTCACACCTGTTTTGGTCAGGGTTCCTATTGCTGTGATGGAACGCCATGACTAAAGCAACGTGGGGAGGAAAGGGTTTATTAGGCTTACACTTCCATGCCACTTCATCAGGGCATGAGGACAGAAACTCAAACAGGGCAGGAACCTGGAGGCAGGAGCTGATGCGCATGCCATGGAGGGGTGCTGATACTGCTTTGCTTCAAATGGCTTGCTCAGCCTGCTTTTTTATAGAACCTAGGACCACCAGCCTAAGGTTGGCACCTCACTGCTTTCCTTTCTAGATCTAAAAATAAAGCAGAAAAAGACAGTTACTTTTTAATCTTTAAAAGGTTTATAAAATTAGAAAAATAATAATTTCTAGACATCAGTAAGAAAATAGACAACTCAGTGGGAAATGTGCAAGAGAGTTAAAGGCTTCTTTATAGAAGAAGATACTCAAACATTTGAATATTCACACTTTAAAGAGGTCGAGTCTCAGTGGTTATTACAAAATGAAAATTCAAACTTCCTGCTATATACTACAATGGGTTGTATATGGTTAAATAGAAGAGGCGTAAAATACTAAGTGTTGATGAGATACAGCACTCTCCTGCTCTATGGTGGTAGTACATACTTCATCACTTTGGAATTCTGGTTAGTACTTACTGAAGCTGAAAAAAAAATTATCCCTTGGGTCCCCACCCCTAGTTGAGGAGAGAATGGCAGTTGATGGATGCTCAAGGAGGGTCACTCTTCTGGGGGGAGATGTAACCACTGGTATAAGTTGCTCAAGTTCTAGCTGGCAGTCACACACATGTGCATATGAGCAGCACTGTTGGATTCAGGGTTTTTATAACAGAAACCAAGCATAAAAGGAGGACAAGAACTGGGAGAGAATGGGGTGGAGGTGCTGGAGGAAGGTAGCAGTGAACAGATATATCAATACATGTTGTATAAATGTATAAAACTTTCAAAGAATAAAATTATTTAAGAAAAGCCATTCCTAGGACCAGAGATTCTCCTTCTTGGTTTCTAACTGACATTATTTAATCACACATGGTCACTGTATGGTAATGGAGACTAATTATAGTACCTCCTAACTGGAAAATACACACATGTACATTACTAGTGGAATGAGTAGGTCCATACAATGAGATAACAGCAAAGAGAACCCAGTTATGACTATTTGCCAGGATATGGATGAACCTCAAAGCTGAATTAACAAGCAATTCATAGCACAGCTTGTCCTTTGTGACTTTTCTGTTTGTTTTGTGACCATGTACAAAAACAACACGTGAAGGTGGATTGGTGGTTCTTCTTGTCCCTAGGTGGTTAGAGGATGCAGAATGCTCTGGAAGCCCATCCAGGGCATCAGTATCAGGCAATTCTTGTAGACAAGCTATGAGGTGTAATTCTTTTAATCACAGTAGAAACACTAGTGATTTCCTAATTGGAGGGGAGGGGACAGCTCCTGTTATGTTCTGTGTATCCCCAACTATATGATTACGTGAGTCATACATGAACATGATTTGTTTGTTTTTAGAGTTGTGTAACAAAATTATTAACGTCATCTTCATCTCAGGCATGAGAGATAATTGTACATAAAGTGAATTGAGGCCAGGACTGGAGCCAGTTATTTCTGCAGTAGCTAGTTTCTGATCCTGGTTTTCCTATATAGATCACTACTCTACATGAGGGAAACGAAGACATTGGTGTTCTCTCTTTGTTAGGATTTTCATAGATATTATAAAATACTAATTTTGGTGACTGAGAAATAGAAATTTGTTGACTTTTTAAAGAGCAAACATTTTGGGTCTCAGTGGTAGAGAACTAGCCTAGCATGTGCAAGGCCCTTGATTGGCCCTAGTAACAAAAACAAAACTCATAATGTTTTAAATATCTATAATTAAAAATAGCATTTTAGAAATCCATAGCAGCTGAGTGAGAAGGTAGTGGACCCCAGTTCTAGCTTTTTTTTCTCTTCCATTGGGTAAAGAGAAGCAAGTTGTCCACAGTCCCCTTTTTCCACAGAAGAGTAAAAGAATAAACTATAATCTCTTGAGTTCTTTCTAGCTCAAAGATCTAAGATATGTTGGTACTGAAAAAGTTCTTTAAGTAATGTACTTAAAACCATACCACTATTAATTTTCAATCCTTTGTTCTGATATTATGTCCAGTTGTAAACATTGTCCTAAGCACACACCAGTACATTTTAAAGTATATATAGTAAAGTATAATTCTCAGGCTGTTGATCACCCCTTAAATATGGCATCTCACCTCTTTGTCACTGAGCCCAGATTTTGGAGTTATTAAGATTTGTTGCTCTGTAGAAAGTATGCTTTTTAGGAAATGTTCCATATTAGTGAAAAGTAGAAGGTCTTTGTTTTTCTTAATCAACTGTAGAGAATATGGAAGACAAGTTAATATTCTTGCTTTTAAGTATCTACTAATCCAGATGTGAACTTAAGACAGTGCATGTAAAATTCTCAGCATAATATTTGACACAAGACAGGCATATAATAAATATTTCTATTACCCCTCATATAGTTAACTCTAGTAGATTGTGATGTCAGTATGTAGCTTCAGGTTCAGCAAACATGTATCAGACAGTAAATACATCTGAATGAAGTGTAGTAGGTGACTATATCACAAAATAAAACCAACTACCATCCTTGTTGTCATGTGACTGATACTGTAGAGCAAAGGAGGAAAAATAAAGTACAAGCAAGTAAAATTTGTATTTTGGAAAGCGATAGAGAAAAAGGCAACCTAGAGCAGAGGAAGGAGGAGTTTGTGATGAGTATAAAAAGGATTTAAAAACAAGATAGTACAGTCAGGATTAGCTGCTGACTTTTGAGCATAGACAACAGAGATGAGGGAGGCTGGTGTTTTAACGCCTTGGACTAGGGCATCTGAAGCTCCACTCCACTTGATGTCCTGGGATAGACGGGTCTTTGTTGTGTGAACTTTCCTTGTATTTTATACTATCTAGTAACTAAGACCATGTGATATAGGAGATAAATTTAGTTACCTCTTCTGATGACTGTCTTGCCAAGCAAGACTCACGTTTCCTTTCAAAGAGTTTAGAGAGGAGATCTCGTTCTTCTTCAGAGGTGGACTTCTCTTTCAGCAGAATAGTGCTTAGGTTTTGGTCCAACTTACTGTCCCAGGAAACTGCTGACATCTGCAGTGTAGTGGAGAATGCTTCCTTGAAGAAGGCTTTCAGCCCCTGGTTAAGGAAGAGAAAGGATAGGTCAATGTGACTTTGGAGAAACTGCTATTAAAGCTTTCAAACAATGGTTGAAAGGAAAATGGGGCTTGAGACCATCTTCAACTGCCCTCTCCCCAACAATTCTGGTGAACTTATGCAGTGACAATGTTGCCTCAGCTGAGATGCTGCTGTTCTCAGAGTCAGTCTGCACTCCAGGAAAGCATGCATTCTGCCATATGCTATTATAGGAAGTTTGACCACAAACAGCCTTTTCCCAGTCAGGCCACAAACAGGACTCTGATAGACCCCAAATATTACAAACATTGCAACATTTATTATTCTGGAGAATGATATCTGAGTCTTAGAGAAAGAGAAGGTCTGTATATGTATATGTCATAACTACCTCATAAAACAACCCCAGAAATCTGGGGTTGGAGTCTTGGTTGAAGTCCCCGGTAGTGAGATGGGCCAGGCAGTGGATCAACAACAGAACAAAACTTCCCACCGATGCCAAACACTCTCTTCCAACAAACAGAGTGTTTTCAGTGCTCTGCATGGAAAAGATGCCCCAAGCACAGACATGTTAACCTTGTGACCATTTTCACATTTCTCAATTCACATAAAATAAGACTTGGGCTTAACTAAGATTTACTGAAGGGAAACTTCAGAGATGAAAAAAAAATGTTTTAATTGAAGAAATCTTGCCCACTTTCTCCCAATTTTTAACTTTTTTTACACTTATTTATCGCCCCCCCACCCTGTGTGTGTGTGTGTGTGTGTGTGTTCAAGAATGTGAAGATCACAACTTGAGGGAGTCAGTTCTCTTCTGTGGATCTAACTCAGGTTGACTGGCTTGGTGGCCAACACTCTTACCCACTGAGCCATCCCAATGGCCTGTCTCTTAATTTTCTCAGAACACTTGTATTTACAGAAGACAGACTGTTAGAAATTCAGAACCAGGTGACTTGGGATGTACCTCCTCTCAGGGCTACCCAACCAGTGTTTTCCCTGAGCAGTGCTTTTCCAGCTTCAGGTTGATCGGGGATTGCAAGAGAGGTGGCATTATTTGTCAGAGCCCATTCCAGAGCTTCTGGTTCTGTGGGCTGTGGGGCCAGACATTTGCATTTTCAAGTTCCCTAGATAGTTGATGCTGTCAGTCCAAAGACCACACAGTTCAAGAATAATGGCCTTAGAGGGTCTTAGGCTTTGTTCTTTAGCTCTTATTGTAATCAGGTTCTCAAACCATGTGTGAGAAATCATCCTCATCCTCATCCTCATCTGGAGGCAATAGATTTGCATGGAAAAGCTGAAGATGGTTGGAATTGTTCTGAGATCTGTATCTTGAACTAGCTGTGGGTTAGGAGGATGAGGCATGTGACATGTACACCAGAACTAGACTCTCAACTCTTGCTAACACTTAGACTACTGTATAATGTTTCTAGGCCTCCCCTATCCAGTTACAGTATGGAGGCAGTGAGTACCTGTCCTGTAAGGTTGCTGAAATTGAAAACAATGTAACATATGTAAGGTACCTATCTAAGGGCCTGACACCTTTCCTGTGAGAATCTTGCTCCCCTTATTAGTAAAATGAAACTAAATTCTTGCTGATTTTATAGTTGCTTTGAAGGTCAAATGAAATAATGCTTCAAGGGTACCCTGTATAAGCATTTAATTAATCTTGGGGGTTCCTATTAAAACTCCTAGTAATCCACAATTAATCAGGTTTAAACTGTTTCTTGGTCACACTGACTTGCTGTTTCTCCTTAGAATAGTTTATGTATGGACTGTCTTCAGTGCTTATACATCAGCTTGAAGTTACCAGGAGGGAACCTCCAGTCTCCATATTTGAAGAACTACCAAGGCCAGAAAGATATATGATCATTTCTGTAGGAAGATAGGATTGTACAAGATACCATGAAGCTGGGCCCAGGACTCTTATGGGAAATACCAGTTTGGCAACACCAGATGTACAATGGCATAGATCTGCTAATGGGCATGAAGCCATTGTGCTTCTCTGGGCACCAGCCAGGGCATTTTACTTTGCTGATTAGAAAAGCTCTTACTCAGTGACATTTATTATGTTTTAGTTAAATGGCTCCCCCCCCCACCTCATAGGAGAATAAAATTCATTAGGGCTTGAGGGAGAAAAAGGTTTTATGAAATTTGTTCCTTTTGCTTCTGTGCCTTGACCAAATTCCAGAATCCAAGAGCCCTGTCTAGGGATGAATGTGCATCACCTGATAGAAGAAGGAGCCTTTGAAGGCATTTCCTGAGAGCTCCATGGCAGGCAGATGAGAAGCAATCTGTAGGCTGGTTTCTGGAGCCTGAAAAAAAATGGCAAACAAAACCCAAATCCACCCTTTGCTAAAAAATTGTCCTCAGTACATATCATTAATCATAGTGGGAAAAGTGCACTTGAACATCCCTTTAAATTGTAAGTATACTCAGAAAAAGTAGAATTAGAATACAGTACAGGAAGATGAAGTTTTTAGCTGTGCATTTTATATTTATACCATACATGATTGGTATAAACAGTCATTTCAGCCCTCTACGTTTCCTAGACTGATGGTCAGTCCTGGAGCCTGGATTCTAACCCTGGCCCTAAATTATGATTCTTGATTATGACCAGGGGTAATCTGTCTCAACCATTCTTTGTTTTTATCGATTTGAAAATGGAAAAAAAAACCAATCGTATGGGTGTCATAGGGTTGTGAAACAATTATGTGAGTTGCCTCATGAAAATTATCAATATTTTCTGGCATCTGGACAGTGTTACTATCATTCAAGATGTTTGATTTGAGACTGCTGTCTTAGCTCCCATCAGCTGCCCTAAGGGAGGCAGTTCACTGCTGCAGGAGCGTCTTCCTAGAGAGAATTTGCTGCCTGGAGTCTCTTCTGACCACCCTCATTTCCTCAGGGGGAGACTGCTGCTTCACAGATGCCAGAAACAGGTGTACCTGCAGCTGGGGGATGAGGAGGTGCAGGACAGAGAGGCCATACTGGTAAACTACAAACTCCCAGGCAGAAAGCTGAGTGGCCTGTAAAGTAACCACCTCTCCTTGCATTGTCTGAGTCTTCAGGAGATTCTGCAAAGCGTTTTCTGGGCCTGCAGAAATCAAGACAAATAAGTAATAATTTCATTCATTTTTTTTATGTGGTAATGGTATGTTGACAATAGCAATGACATGATGGTTCAACTTAGAAAAATGTTTATCTCCATCCATCCATCCATCTATCCATTCATCCATCGCATCCATAATTTGTCTACCCTCCAGTGAAACCTATGCTTCAGGCCTCTTTTGGCATCTACATGGAAAAAATGAGCCCCAGTCAACAGGAACAGAGGACCTAGAAGGAGGTACAGAAAAGATGGCAGTATTTCCTCAGTAGTATAGATCTCAAGTTGTTTGGCTCATTAGATGTGCTATACTCAGAATACTGTCTGCCATACAGCAAGCACTCAATACATGTTGAATGTATTCAGATTTTTACTTACCTATAAGATGGTCTCTAATGGGACATTAGATAATTGCTCTACATGGGTGTTTATCTAAATGGAACTTTAGACACTTCTGTTGTCTTATTATTAAGAGGACAATGACAACTAGCTTGGACAGCAATCTCTAATAAGAAGAACAGAAGTAGCAGTCAGGAGACTGTGTCTGGCACAGGTGGTGTTAAGACCTTGGGAGAGTCATACAGTCTTTGAGTACTGGTTCTCTTAGTTATATAAGAAATTAATAATAGAATTAGAGTTAGGTTTTTTGGGGTCAAACAAGACAGTACACATAATAATGCTTTTATGATGAACAGAGAAGGTAATCCTTGAGTGAGGGCCTGTATTTCTCATCAGTTCTTGTGAAAGGAATTACTCCATTTGATAGCCTCCAGGATCAACAAACTTTTTCTTTTATTGTCTTTTGGCAGGGCCCAGGTAGTATATAATTTAGGCTTTGCCAGCCAAGAGCCACAGCTGGAGTTCAAAATAAGTGATTTTCTTATCCTCATGGTAGGAGACAGAGATTGTTCTCCTACAAGCCTATCCTGGGTTTTCTCATACACACCAATCTGCCTTCCTGGACACTCACCAAAGCACATTGCCTGCTTTTCTTTTGGCAGTGTCTCATGGTCTTAGATAGTTTTTATAGGACACACACTGAAAGTGAGACTCTGGGGACCAGCTCCCCGAATTTAGGCTGAGCCACACATTAGCAAATGGATCTTTGATTATCTATGTACTTTGCTTATACAGAACCTTCAGGTTCCTTCTCTATAAAGTGAATATTAATGCCTATCTTCCAAGGTTGTTGTAAATGAGTTACCTAGTATAGGTTTAGAATAGTGTATGACATTGTAAAGTGCTTCATATTAGCAAAGTGATCTGAGTGCTCTTTTTATGGGCCAAAATATTCTTTCTGTTGGTTCCTCTTGTTTGTATGTTTGTATCTTTGTATTTCACATTTCCTATAAACTCCCTTTTAATATGTTAATTAAATATTAAGATTTAAATTAATCTCTTTTGTTGTGGGGCTATGTTCTTGTATACTGTAAATATTTGTCACCCCTATTGGTTTAATAAAATGCTGATTGGTCAAGTAGCTAGATAGGCAGGACAACCAGAATAAGAGAATTCTGGGAAGCAGAAGAGCAGAGCAGAGACACCGGCCAGACTCAGAGGGGGGAAGATGAGAATGCTGTTCTGAGAAGAGGTATCAAACCACATGGCTAAACATAAATAGAAATGTGGGTTAAATTAAAGTATAAAAGTTAGCAAGTAATATGCCTGAGCCATAGACCAATCAGCTTACAGTTAATATAAGCCTTTGTGTGATTATTTAGGATCAAGCAGCTATGGGCAGGTCTGGACCTTGTGGCTAAGCTAGACTGGACAGAAGCTTCAGACTACACATTTGATTGGAAGGTTAAATACCATTAGGCACTTTCTCCTAGGAATGGACTAGGTTATAGTTCAATGTTACATTGATTCTTGTCTGATGTTTTACATGAAAAATTCCCTGGGGAGCCTTAGTAGGGATGGAAGCAAGGGGGAAAAACACCTGCTAAGACAGGATCCAGAATTCTTTGGGTTCTCAGTTTTAGGGCTTGGAGGTTATGTCATCATTTACCTTTTTAAGTGAAAAGAGGCTACCTGGTCTGTGATGCATTTGTCTTTGTAGTTCAGCTATTTCTCTGGGGTCTTGGTACCAGGTATCTATTTTCTTTATAATGAAAAATAATGGTGCGGTTCAGATATTGTCAACTTTGTCTGGTCTGAATATGAGTGAGTGAGTAAAAGTATAGACATGTAGCCAAAGTGGAAAAAAGCCTAAGAGCCAGGCCTAGTCATTCAGGCCTGTGATCCCTGCTGCTTGGAAGATAGAGACAACTGGATTACAAGTTCAAGGTATGCCTGGGCTACAGAGTGAGCTTGAGATCAGACTGCACAACTTAGTAAAACTTTGTCATAAAATAAAAGGCAGGAAAAAACTACCAGATGTAGTTTAATGGTAGGATTGCCTAACATGTATGAGACCCTAGGTTAATTCCCAGCACAGCTAGCCAGCTAAATAGCTTTCTTCTTCCTCTTTTTCTTTTTTCTCCTCCCTCCTCTCTCTGCCAAATATGGATGACAGGAAGCCTCTAAGATGGCCTCAATGATCTCTCATGATGTGTCAGCTCTTATGAGTTCTTCCCCTTGAGTGTGGGTTGGATTTAGTGATTCATTTCAACAGAATGACATAGGGAAAGTAATGGACTGTCACTTCTGAGATTGACACACAAGAATATTATCAAAACCTCCTATCTTGCTGCTTTCACTTACGGTCCTGCTTAGTAGTACTGAGGGAGGCAGCTGCAGGCTGTGCATTGCATTATCAACTCTTTGAGGTCAGGTGTTGATATTTCTGGTGATCGATCGGCCAGTGAAAACTGAAGATTTGCCAGGAACCTCAAGAGTGAATGTGGAATTGAACTTCTCCAGGTCAAGGCTTGAGAGGTTGCAGCCTTGGCTGGTACCCAGATCACAGTCTGCATGAGACGCTGAGTCAGAGGCACCAGGCAAACTTTACCCAGATTCTTGACCTACAGAAACTGTAAGCTAAGAAGCTCTGAGATGTTGGGGTAGTTTGTTATGCAGCAATAGGTAACTAATATATCATGTTTCCCTGTGTTCTTCCTGAACAACCCACTGTAGCCTGATGCCATGGTCTGGAAGCCCTAATTGCGGTATTGGAAGAATCAAAGCATGATCAGGGTTGTCAAAAGATGAAGGTGGGCAAGTGACCACCAGCCTTACCTGCTCCTGGCCTCTGATCTCCTAGCCCTAGATGATGATCTTGATCCTCTATGAGCATGGCAGTGATGTCTTTCAGGAAAGGGATCAACAGAGGGCAGAGAACAGACTGGTTCCCGAGACAAGGAGTGACTGTTCCATAGAATCTGTCTCCAGGGTAGTTCTCCAGACACACAGGGGTTCCTGAGGCAGTGATCTAGGATGAAAATGGGACCTGAATTCCATGCTTGGACCTCTGTTCTGGGAGTTTCTCAGTGAAGCTTTTATCAAATATGGAAACTCAGATCTTTTGGGCCAAGTCTGGAGGGTCAGTACCTGCATATGTGAGAGCTGGATGTGGCTGAGCCCCCGATGGTACTGAAGCTTTCCAAGAGCCCTGCCCAGGAAGGCCTGTTTGTCCCTCACTACCTCTTGAAACTCATCAGAAAGATGCTGCACCACCTGGAACACAGGAAGCATAATGCCAAATCTAAATGGACTTCCTTACTCTTTCTGCCTGTTCCTCTTTGACGATCCAGTGATCCACGGACCCCACCAGCCCCTGAATATTATATGGTGCTTATGATGATAGAGAATGTCTTTACCCCATCAGGTCCCCTTGCCAGCTTTGGGCCTCACCTTCCTGTGACGAATCCAGACCTGTGGGCTCTGATCCTTATTCTGCTGTAGGCATGCCTCTTCCTCCTGGCCCTGCAGCCGGAAGGACTCTTTCCTGAGCTTTTCTGATGCTTGCCCTAAACTGTGCAGGACCTTCCGCATGCCCAGCAGCACTTCCGCCTCCTCCTCCCACTCTTTCTTGTCTGCTGCAAGGGTCAAAGAGAAAGTCCACAAAGCCTCAGTTACCAGCATAGTAAGAAAAGATTGGAGCCAGTGAACCTGCTTGGTATGAGCCAGGGCTGGCAGAAATCGAGCCAGTGAGAGGTGGAGGGGCTTCTTTGTTCCCAGGCAGTGGTGGATTCAGGTACTATTAGGAGGACCTGTTACTCACCTTGAGAAAGCAAGCACCGTTCTGGGCTGCTGAGCACGGTCAGGGCTCTGGCTCGGCGTTCTGTCTCCTGCAGGCAGCAGGCCTCCAGGGCTGCACAGGCCTCCTCAGCAGCCCTCAGCTGCATTGGACAGAAAATACAAGGGGCTGAGCCATGGGGGGGAAGGCAGGGCTTTAAGCCTGGCTATCTCATGCCAGCCTCCCTTCTACCTTCATACAGCTGAGGGACTTAGAGGGTAACAGTGAGGTCATGGACTGTGGTGGTTTGAATGGGAATAACCCTAATAAACTCATATGCTTGAATACTTGGTGTCCAGGTGGCAGAACTGTCTGGGAAGGATTAGGAGGTGTGGCCTTATTGGAAGTGATGTGTCATGGGGCCTTGGGGTTGTAAAAGGCATGCCATTTCCAGTGTGTTCTCAATGCCTCCCTATTTGCAGATGGAGACCAGCTCCTGTCTGTTCTTTTGACCCTCTGAAACCATAAGCCCAATTAAGCAGTTTCTTTTAATGTTGCCTTGGCCATAGAATTCTGTCACAGCAATAGAAAAATAACTAAGAGACTGTGTCTGCCCTGAGCTGGATTCCATTCTTGTGACCAGTGGGAAAACACAGACTCTAGACTTAAAAGAAGAACTTCTATGCTGTTGTGGAATATTAGTTGAAGATGTGTTACAGTTATTTATACTGAAGAACATTTGTTAAATGATGCAAGATATGGCACATTGCTTTATGTTGCATGTTTAACTCTGGGAAGGTGTGTTACTTTGCCTAAAACACCTGATTTGTCTAATAAAGAGCTGAACAACCAGTGGCTGGGTAGAAGAGGGATAGGTAGGGCTGCCAGATAGAATAAATAGAAAGAGAAAAAGAGAAGAGGGAGGAGAGAGAATGCCAGGGGCCAGCCACCCAGCCACCCAGCCACCCAGCCACCCAGCCACCCAGCCACCCAGCCACCCAGCCACCCAGCCAGACATGGAATTTGAAGGAAAAAAAGATATATAGAACCAGAAAAAAGGTAAAAGCCCAGAGGCTAAACGTAGATGAGATAATTTAAGTTAAGAAAAGCTGGTTAGAAACAAGCCAAGCTAAGGCTGGACATTAAGAAAGAGTAAGTCTCCCTGTGATTATTTGGGAGCTGGGTGGTAGCCCCCAACAAAGAGTAGAGTTTAAAATCCCCAGTTACAGAGTAGAAATGGTGAGATGGTCCTGTAGGTCTTACCTGCAGGCTGGCTCCACGGCCTGGGTGGAGGTGCAGCTCCTGGCTCAGGTACCACAAGTGTTCTGCCAGCTGTTGCTCCTTCTGCTCCTGAAGCTGCCAGGACTGCTGACGGGCCTTCAGCTCCCTGTCCAGTAGGGTCTGCTGCAATGTTCAGATCGGTCAGGCTTTTCCAAACAGCCACAGCCTATGACTTGGCTATTGACCTCACAGCTTCTTGGGATATCCTGACTATCCATGCCTGACTTGGTGAGGCAGTTGCCTTGGTTGGAGCTAGGAAACAACCCCACACCTCTTCCCAGCTCCCTAGTCTTTCCCTCTGTTTTACAGCCTAGACTTTGCAGAGTCTCTCTGCCTCCTACCCCAGGGTTTGTCTTGAGAAAGCAAGGGGAAGCAGGGAAGTGATGGCAGAGAAGAGTCACCACTCCAGCCTCCAGTGTGGTTCCTTCATACTGATCTGTGACATGGTGGTGCCAGGACTCAAATTTAAATGTCCTGGGTTGTTTTTTTTTTTGTCAAGAAGCTCCTACCACATAATTAATCTTTGTGTCTGAAATTATAACTAGATTCAGCATGTATGGTAAGACACTAAATCATTTTTATTTTGATGGAGATCTGCCAAGAACTGAATTACCGCAGCAACTTCTTGACAAGGTTTCCTGATCTGGCCTGGGTCTATTCCATCCATCCTTTGCACAGCTGCCAGAGGAAATTTCTAGAATGCTGGCTATACATAAGCATAAAAACTCTAGAAGGAAGTGTGATGACCTGTTATTGGTGGCTACATTTGGTGGGTGAGACTGGAAGAAGGCCAGTAGTGTCTGGAAGAGGTCTCTGCAGGGGTGTTGGCCAGTACCGAGGGTACAGAGGGTGTTGGGGAAAAGGGCTGTTTGCTTCTTCATTTATATAATTTTAAAGTGTAATGGGTTTATAAATAACTTTTTTGGTATTCCATATTTTTTAAATTTAAAGGTTTTAAAAAATAATTACCTTAGCATTTTACATATGTGCTTAGACACTTCCGCTGGCTGTACATGCCTTTCCCAGCCCTCTAAGCACACATGTTGCCTGCCATTTATTTACTGCCCTCCCCACTGGCATCTCTACTTCTTCTCTTTCTCCGTCATTCTCCTTCCGGAACATTTGTGGCCTCACACTTGGCATGTCTGTCCTGCTGTTGTGAGGCTGGAGAGGCCTCTCTCTCCTATCTTCAAGCTTCACCCCAAGCATTCTCTCTGTTGGTAAGCCTTTCTTGAACTCCCCTCTCTATGGTTACAGTGCCCCTCCTCTGAGCCCCCTTAAGATCTTAATCACCCCTAAGCAGGGCTTGAGCCACTTCCCTAGGGATAGGAGTCCATTGCCTTGTATCTCCACTGTACATCTAGAAGGCCCTCAACATGTGGTTGCTGAATAAGTCCCTTGTACATACCAGATTGGGGTCTCTCACTCCACGTGGCAAGGCCTCTAGCACCTGTACCACAGGCACCACCACTCTAGCAGAGGGATCCATTTGTGCACCAATGACTGGACCATGCTCCCCAGTTAAGGGATCTATGGCTTGAGCCCCAATGGAGATTGGGACAAGACCTGTGGGAAATGAAAGCCACCATTGACTTTAGTAACCAGAGATGCAGGAAGGAAGTATAGTCCTGAGAAGCTACAAGGTCCCCTTGTATCCTTTTCAGAGTTCAGCTACCCACTTGAGCTGTATGCAGGTTCATAATTTCTATAGTACTTATCTTCAAAAGCACTCAGATCTTTCAGGGAAGATCCATGATCTATAGGCCTGTCATTTTGAGACCCTTGGCATCTTATTTGGGATCTCGGAAATTCTAGCAGAGTTGTCAGAATTCTGGCTATGTGTCAATGATCAGGGCTACCTATCCTGAGTTCCTACACTAGGGACTAAGCCACATTCCTGATCCCCTGGAGCTTTGGGGGTTCTAAGTTGCCATGCACCTTTACCAACTGCATCCTCCATTGTGCCTGCCAGAGGTGTGGTATTGCCAGAATCTCCATCTTGCTGCATGCCCAAGATGGGTACCATGAGCCCAGAGCCTTCAGGGTCTGGGATCTCCATTCCATAGAGGGCTGGGACCCAGAGCTCTGTCCCAGGGAAGCACATTATTCCTTAAATAGGGAGAAGAGGAGTTGGAAGGTTAGGAAAAACCACCTGAGGTTTCCCAGACTCCGAGTGCCTCATCCCTGACCAGAGAGGTTGCTATACAAACACTGCCTGTATTTCCCTTGGGCCCAAGATAACATATGAGTTCAGAAGAGACGATGTGATGATATTAGCACAGCCTGAATGGCACTGATATTTTGGGCAGCTGAGGAAGATTTCAGGGCCACACTGAGAAGTGGGACGAGATGGTAACTCACATTCCTGAGTACCTACCTGCTGTGTATGTTAGAATGTGAGCTGAGAACTCCATATAAATTATCTTTTATTTGGCCCTTTAACTCAGCCTGTGAAGAACTGCAATTTGATCCTCATTTTAAAGTTGGAAAAACAGAGGCAGTGATGTGTCTTCAAAGTCCAGTTAGTTCTAACCCAAAACCTAAATAAAACCCAGTTTTTTTTTTTGTTTTTTTGTTTTGTTTTTTCACCATGGGCAGATGAAAACTAGAAAGAGTGAGATGGGGAATAAGCACCAGGAAGATGCCACTCTTATTTCCTCTTCCTTATTTTTTAATGTTATTTTTTCATATAAGGGTTCTAGGGAAGAGGCAGAACAGTAAGGTGTGCTCCTTTTCTGAGTTCACAGGTAGGAAAGGAAGACAGGAATAAACGCGAGGGGAGGGGCTTAGGGGATTCTGGCCTTGGGTCTGCCTCTGTTGCTAACTAGCTGGAGACCCCTTGCCACTCAGTTTGAGCAGAGTTCTCATCTATTCTCTTATTTTGGCCTCACATATGGAAGGCCAGTGGAGCCCGAGGTCCTGTTCTGAGCTGGACTGAGGGGAACTGAACCATGCAGCCATGCTGGAACTGGGAACCCAGGGCCCCAAACAACACACACCTAGAACACCACCAGTGGCTTCAATGTTGAGCACTGCCTGCAACTGTTTCTCCAGTCTCTGGGTCTGCTGGAAGATGTGGTACAGACTCAAAGCCAGGGCTTGTCTCATGTCCCGTATGGCAGACTCCAGAAGTCCCTGTGCCCTGGACCCTGGAATCTCTTGGTACTGCTGGAGCATCATAATCACTTGCCTCTGGGCCACCAAGACATTGGCATCCAGCAGAGCCTGGAACCCTCCCATGTGGGGTGAGAGCTGCCCTGACTGCCGGGAAGCTCCCAGGAGCCGGACTGTCTTCCCACTCAGTGGCTCCACGAAGCTGTCGCCAGGCAGCAAGAGGCTCCCCGTGGCATCTCGCAGCCCTCCCACAGCAAACACCTGGCCTGGAAGCAAGACACCTAGAGAGTTAGGTAGGAAAGAGACCCCTGTGGTATAAACATGCAGGGAAAGGGACGGGAGAGATGAAAGACAGCAAAGGTGAGCTGCAGCAGGGCCATGGCAGTACCAAGGTCAAGGTCAAGGGGAGTACGTGGTACTGGCTGGAGAAGTGCAAATCACCTTGGGGATGCTGTACTAGAGATGGGAAAGGAGAGAAGGAAATTGTGGGGGAGAGGGAAGGTTGGGACAGAGGCAGAGTGAAAAGAGAGGGTAGGATGGAGTTTCCAGCCTAACCAGCGAGGGAAGAAGCTTGGGGGCTGGGAGAAAGCACACAGCCGGGTCAGACAGGACAACAGGGTGGGAGACATGGAAGGCTGCCAGACCTGTGTGTTCATCCAGCCCGATGCCTAGGATTGGCACGATGCCTCCTGTGACTGGGTCCTTCATAGGGCTCCCCAACTCCAAAGGGGCCAACATGTTGGTGAGAGGATTGCAGTATGTCCCTCCAAGAGTGAGCCACTGTCTTGTTTGAGGGTGCAGAGTCACAGCAAGCACAGGCACCTCAATGCCTGTGATGGGGTCAGACATGAGAGCCCCCAGCTGTGATGTTCTTCTTGGCTGCAGGATGGGCAGGTGAGTGGCCGGAGGGTAACCTGTGATGGGGCTCACTGGGTAGGGCACGTAGGGGAGGACAGCAGCCTCTGATGTTCGGACACCATCTGGGTAGGGAGACAGGGAAGTGTTGGTACCTACTTGCTTGTCAGCCTCTGCTCCTGCCCTCCCTTCCCCCACCCATCTATAGATCAGAAAAGAAAGCAACTGTGGACACCGCTCACATTCGCTCAACTGCTCTCTGCCTTTCTTTTTGACGGAGTCTCTCTGTCTAGTCCTGGCTGGTCTCAAACTCACAAGAGATTGCCTGCCTCTGCTCCCCAAGTGCTAGATTAAAGGTGTGTTACCCAAACCCAGGGGAAATAGTAAGGGGAGGAAAGGAGGGAGGGAGGAGGAGGAGGAAGAGGAGGAGGAGGTGTTTACTAGTTTGCTGGTCTTTGGGACCCCTGTCCCAGGACAGAGCCCTGCTGCCTGTGTGGTGGTCCCTGAGTGTTCATTCTTGAAGTCCTCAGGGAGCTCTGTCCCGTCTCTGAAGCCCAAAGTAAGGTTGGGGCTAGTTAGTGAGTCAGAGTGTTACCAGCATTAGAGTCAGCAATGGGTATCAGGGTTTGGTTCAGCAGATCGTATCCCAGGTGTCCAGCTTCAGGCAGCACACGCCCAGTGTCAGGGTGGATAAAGTAGCCAGAGGGTATGGGCCCTATGTGGCCACTGGATGGGAGCATCATACAGTTGGGTCCAGGAACCATCAACTTGGTGACAGGATTCACAATGATGTCATCAGCGTTCCCTTGAGTATCAGCTGAGGCTGCAGGAAAGCAAAGACACCCTACTGGGCCTCTCCTGAGGTGATTAGGGAAGGCTGGAGTCTTGTTGGTAACATAGAGAACTTATCAGGAACTTCACCCCAACCCCACAAGGATGGTGTTCCCTGGGACAGAGGCCTTGGTTTTTGCTGAGTTGGAATGCACCATTGCAATATCCTCAGATTGCAGGCTGACTGGAGGTCCTTCGGGGAAAGGTTTGTGGTAATGAGATGGGGCTGGGAACTTCCAGGACTCAGCATGCTTTTAAATCATCTAGGGATATCTTTTCCAGGCAAACACACCAGTTTCCAAACCTAACTATTCACATTTATCTAAGGCTTTTGCTTTCAAGAACTGCCATATGGTCTGCCACACTGTCATTTGTATGGCTTCCTTCTCCAGCCATCCTATTTCTGAGCTTCTGTCTTCTTTTGTGTGGGGCCCCCCTCCCAACCTCACTGGCTTTCAATTGCATTGCGATGCCCTCAACCCTCACTGCTGTGGGTACCTTAGGGCATAACTGGCACCCTATATGCAGGGACTAGTTTCAATGCAGAGACTAGCTTTCCATGCACCCTGGATGAGTGCAAGCAGGGCTTACCTGGCTGCAGCAGTTCCGCCCCTGTGCCAGTGCCCAGGAAGCCCCAAGCCTTCAATCGGTGGCCTTCTTGCAGCATAACTTGGGACAAGTGGCCCAGCAGTGTGTCCAGCTTTGAAGCCATCCTGCAGAGACACAGTATATAGCATGCTGGATAAAGTGCAGAAATAATGAGACGAGAAGAAGACACTTTAGTAAGGCTGTTTCTGGGACTCTGTGAAGTCATACTCTCTCCTTCTGTAATAGCCTGACTCAGGTTAACTAGGTACATACCCTTTGGGGCTTAGCCCAGGTTGGGAGGACTTCCCTGGGCTAGAGTTTGCAGACGCCTTCAGCAGCCACTGAGCTTCCATCAATGCCGAGCAGAAAGAGGCCCACTGGTCCTGCCTGGCACAGAGGTCCTGGTGAAGGAGCTCCAGCTGGTGACTAAGGCTTGCTGCATATTCACCTGCCAGGCTTCGTCTCCGCCTAGACTCTTCCTCTGCAGCCAGGGCGACTGCCTCAGCAGCCTGGGTTAAAGACATTTTGGCTGGTTTACTTGCAGGGCTCCAGTCACCAGGGACAGCAACTTCGGGGACTTCACACCCAACTTCTGTTGGCACTCCAGTGTGCTCAGGGCAGGGGCAGTAGAGAAGACAGGAGCCAAGGAGGTGGACTGGGTGGGAGGGTTCTCCGGGAGGAGCCAGGGGACTGTGAGGGGGACACAGTTGTGGGTGGAAAGGTGTGAATTCGAAATCCAACCTCTTGTTGCTCTCTCTGGGTGTTCCCCAGAAGCTGGTTAGTGGAGGTTGAGGTGAGGCGCTGAGTACTCCACAGCTGTCGGAGGGAATCTGCTTCATTTAGAAGTTTAAGGTAGAGGATTTTGAGCTGGGAGAGAGATGATAGAATTAGCCATGAACGCCATCCTAGAGCCACCAGCTCTTTATTGTGGGCATAGAGCGCCCTCTGCTGCCAGTATCTGGAGAAACGCCAGAGAACTGCCTCTAAAGACACTTGGAAGAAACGAATAAACCTGGCAAGAATAAAGTTTTCCCCTCAAGGTCCCAGTTCTGAGCAGTGGATCAAACTCAGTGGATCTAACATGCCAGAAAGATGCTCTGTCACTGAGCTACAACCCAGGCTCCTGGCCTAGTTTTGTTGACTTTCTTTCCAATGCCTGTCACTGAAGACCAGGGATGGGAACCTGAGACCCCAGATTTGGCCTTACTGGGATCCCTTCCTTAACTCTCAGGCTTTAAATTTCCTAAGATCAGTCCTAATTTAATCTGAAATCTTCTATCTATCCAATTCTCTTTTTCCACAGATTCTTAAGGCTCCTGTGTGGGGATAATGCTTTTGTATGCTGTAAAGATTTGTTATTCATACTTGTTTGATAAAACGCTGATTGGCCAGTAAGCAGACAGGAAGTAGAGGCAGGGAAGCCAGACTAGGAGAATTCTGGGAAGAAGAAAGACAGAGAAACGAGCCACAGCCACTTCTCACCTAGCCATTCCTCACGAATCCTCAGACTGAGTGCCTCTCTGATCTCCACCAAAAGAGAAGGGAAGGGCAGGTGAGGGGGCCAATTCCTGCCTTATCACTTCCTGTTTCAACTTTCCTAGTGCTGGGATTAAAAGTGCATGACACCACCACCTGGCTCTGTTTGGCTTTGAACTCAGATCTCTGCCTCCCAAGTGCTAGGTAAAGGCTATCCACTCCCTGACCTTCATAGCTAAATCTGTGGGTGGCTCTGTCCTCTGATTTTTTTAGGCAAACTTTATTACATATACAATATATTATTGCCTCTGTGTCCCATGCCCCCCTCATAAGTACATTTCTAGCCTCGCTTGTTTCTGCCAGCCTTGAGTGAAGCACCTTTGGGGGCTTTCAGTTACCTCCTCCTTAGTTTGGCTGAGTTTGGCTGTTACTGTCAGAGATTGCAAATGCAGAATCCCAAAGAAGGCCTCTGTGTCAAACCACTCTAGGTCTACCTGATCTTCCAAGGTGTCACCTGTGGGGATGGGTAGTCTTATTAGCCTCTCCAAATGCAGATCTACACACATCTTCAAGGTATCTTCTCACAGACTCTCAGCAGTCCAGATTCAACCAAAGGCACGGTCACCTTTGTACAAACACCACTAGTGTTTCTGAGAAACCTGACAGAAATGCATACTGCTTTGCCTGCCCCCAGCCTTGTGGAATCAGAAGACCACAGATCACCGCTCCCCACAGCTGGGAAGCCTTATGCATGTAAAGTTCTAGAGGCACAACTGAATTCTAGTCCTGCTCTCTGATCACACTTTAAATGGCACCTGTCGGAGGGGGAACCTCAGCGGGATGTACAATGCCTTTTGCCTTTTTCCTCTGGGTGGTGGGCCATCATAACTTGTAAAGATCTAGCAAAGCCTCTGTGCTGAGAATAGGGATAGTATACTAGTACAGAGATGGAGGATGCAGCCTGGGGCCAAGTAGCCTTCTCTCCAAGAAAGGACCCAGTCAACCATCTCACACCTAAATCTACATATCTTCTAGCCTTTGTCTTATAAAGGCTATGCTGTAATACTGCCACAGGCCTAGAGGTTAGAAATTAGATTCTTTTGCTCCTTGACTGGGCTAAACTAAAAGTAATTCCATTACCTTTACCAATCTTTATTTCCTAATTTCTTTTCAAATACAGGAAATCCAAAGTGGTTGGTTACACTTTGTACATCAGACAACAGCGACATTCTCATTTCTTCATGTGAGCACTCAGTACATGGTTCTATTACTTTTCCCTTGACAAATTTGTCCTTGGTCGTCTGTTTCCAACTCTAGGCTGTATTCCTGGTGCCTAACAACATCTGGATACAGTAACCACTCCGCAAATGTTTTCTGGGAAAACAAGTGACTGAACGATGGTGGGGCCTGAGTGAAGACTAACGTAGGAAGATGGAAGACAGGCAGAAACTTGTCAGTTGGAATTGGGGCTAAGTCCTTGGAATCTACCCCAGCTTGTCACTCACCATGACTCCCTTCAACTCTGAGAACCACACACTCTGGGTGTGAATGGCTTCTCTTCACGGATGTCATCCCAGCTCTTGAGGAGATGTAGACATCAAGGTTATAGCCTTGCTGGTGAGTCCTGAAGATGGGGTGTGGAGCAGCCTGCCGAGCCCAGCTGAGGCCATTACACTGAATCTACAGGGCACATGATGGGGTGGCAGGAAAGCAAGGGGGAGCTGAGAGGTACCCTTTCTGGCGATGTTAAAAGGAGAGGTCCCCTCCTGGATATGACTTGGGGGTACCTCACCTTCCTTTGTTTCTACCCCATGACAGGCCTTGCTCTCTGTAGCCCACCTTGTTTATGCTTCCTACCCTTTACTATTGCTTATCACAAGTTCAAGTCTTCTCAGATTGTCTCATTTGCTCAAAATCCTTTTCTGTGGGCCAGAAGACAAAGCCTAAATTTCTTAGTCTTCTTAGCCACAGTTGAGCTAGAAAGATAAATTGTTTTAGCCTCATCCTTGGCTTCACAGACTCAGCTCCAGCCATGGGATTGGTTCTTGGCCTTGTAGCCCAATCTGTAGACCAGATTTGTCTTTGGCCTCACAGCCCAGACACTAGTCATAGGGACTCATCCTTGACCTCACAGCCTAAGCTCCAGTCACAGCACTTGTTCTTGGTCCTCAGAGCTAAAGACTGGTATCTCGTGTCTTTGAAATTTATTGCTAATACTGTCATTTCTTAGTATCCATAGGGATTGTTTTCAGGACTTCCCATGGATGCTCAAGTCTTTTATATTAAACGACATGTTATTTGTTTATAACTCATGCACACCATGTGATATACCTCAATGCATCTATATTTGTGTATATTACAATACAGTGTAAATATTCCATAGGCAGTTGCCATGCTGTATAGTTTAGAGAATAATGACAAGAAAAAGTCAGTGCTCAATTAGCTTCTATTTTGTGTGTGTGTGTGTGTGTGTGTGTGTGTGTGTGTGTGTGTGTGTGTGAGAGAGAGAGAGAGAGAGAGAGAGAGAGAGAGAGAGAGAGTGAATATGTATGTGGGCATGTATGTGGAGGCCAGAAGTCAACTTCAGGTGTTTCTCAGTTGCCAACAACCTTGTTTTATGAGATAAGGTCTTTAACTGGACTTGCTGATTTGGTTAGGCTTGCTGCCCCCCCCCCATAATCTGTCTTGATCTCCTCAAAGCTGGGCTTACAACATGTGCCACCATGTTCAACTTTTACGTGAGAGCTGGGGACCAAATCCAGGCCTTCATGCTTTCAAGGCAAACATGTAAACTACTAAACTATCTTTCCAGCTCCTCCTGAATGTGTGGTTGTTAGCTGAATTCACAAGATATAAAACCTAACATTTGGAGAGCTGACTGCACCCTCTTTGTTTCTCATTGCTTCTTTGAAAAGCATACTTCTTTCTCTTGTCCTTCTAACCCCCTTATTAGTACCAGGACTGTGCTCTTCTGTGTCTCCTACGGCAGAGACCTGAGAGAGGGGATGTCTTCTGGAAAGTCTATCCTGACCTCCCAGAGGGAATGGTCAACCCTGTCTTTGTGTGGCTAGGGGCCCATGTATATGCTTTACCACAGCTCTGTCACATTTCTTTCTTGTCTACAGTCTCCCTAGTCAGTGGTAGGCACTGGAGGCCCGAGGCCTCTGCGACTCCTTCCCTCTCTGTCTCAGCAACTATTATAGTGTCTCCTACAAACAAGATGGGAAAGAAGGGGGTTGGAAAAGTCAGTTCACATGCCAGCAAGGTGCTACTTGTTAGCTTTACTCACCAATAGAAGCAGGCAGAGCCCTAGAAGAAGCATCATCTCCCCCAGGACTCCTGGCCAGTGAGGCTTCTTCACTGGCCTGGGGATCTTGGCAATGCCAGTCTGAATAAGATAACTGGGCGTTGTAGAGGCAAAGGGTCCATCGAAAAAGCACCGGCCCCCAGGTGGGAGAGTACGGAGGTACTGGGAGGAAAGAAAGCTACTCAGTTTTTGTGCCACCATTTGCTGGAGACTAGCAGAGGTCAGAGAGGCAATCCAGGCATGTCAGCATTAACCAACTGGCCCAGATGAAAGGCCTTGGGGACTGTGGACAGAGGTTAGGTTTTCCTGGGAAATTCATTCATATCAGATGACTCTCCATATAGATGGGAGCTGGCTGCATGCTCTGGGACCTGGTCCATGTGATTCGTAAAAGACCTCTAACTCACAAGGCAAGATATTAAATTCCTTGTGTGACATAGACAAGGCACCCTGATGCATAATGGCACAGGAGAAGCCACTATGTAGATTGACTTGGGATATGCAAAGATGAAAGAAGCACGGGCAGGGTAGATCAGATGGAGGGATGTGAGAGATAAGCCAAGATCCAAATCCTGTCAGTTTACACACATCCGGCTATCCATCATCCCAGGGCTCTCCTCCTACCACATCATATGTTAGGCTACTATGATGGGAATCATCTCTTAGGCTTATAGGAGCCTGAAAGTTTGATGATGCCAGATTGGGTCTCGTGGGGAAATGGTGGATGAAGTCTCAGATGAGGCAGACTGCCACAGACAAACCATCTTCCGATGCTGGTTGCTGTTCAAGCGGAAGACATAAACTCCAGGCTGCTGGAACTGCTGCAGGAAGAGGCGGGGACTTTGCTTAGTGAGTTGAAACTCCTCAGTCAGAGCCCGGAAGCGCCCCCAGTCAAACTGCTGCAGTGTGTTGTAGAAATGTCCCCTGGTATAGAGAGAGTGGGATATGCTGACATTTGGAGGTGTTGGCAGTCGCATAGTATTCATGGTTTAGGGCAGTGACTAGATACTCACAGGTCATATTCTGGATAATGCTCATGAGTTGCCAGGAAGGCCAGTGTATCGTTGGTTTGGAGGCAGACTATGGGGTTCTGGATACCTGACATGTCTCCAGCATGTGTGAAGTTGAGACTTGGTGACCAGGGGAAGGGCTGCTGGTCTTTTCTTAACTTCCCTAAGAAACATTCTGAGCATGAGGTGCCTCAGCAACTTTCAGATGACCCTTCCCCTAAGCTATAGCCTGAGAAAGGGCATGATTGGATAATAGCCTAGGGGGGTGAGGTAGGGGTGTCCAAGAGACTCACCTGGGCTCTGGTCTGAATGCCTGGAGTCCCTGAGAGGCAGGCCCAGGAGGTGCAGAAGCTCAGAGCCTGGTCTGGTCAGGCCCTGAAAGCCATGCTCTAGATCAAGATAGAAAGCTTTGACTCTATGAGCACTGGGGTGAGAGACTTTCCTACTACAGGGGTATAATCTAAAGTCAGGAAGCCCTGATTTGTACATCACAAGACTCTACCCTCTAAAACATGAAGGAACCAGAGTTTATTTGTAGTTCTTAGGGAGACCATTTTGGGTATATAGTGCCCACTACTCCCGTGCTAACTACTGGAGGGCAGAGCATGTGCCATGGAAAAGATGAGGTTTACACATGTGTAGCCCTGAGCCATGGCATCCTTGTGGCAACCCCTCACCCTATTTAGCTCTCTTACCATTCACTTTGATCACATACAGAGGGACAGGTTTCTTCCCTTGGTCCAAGTTGCAGGGATGACCCACAGCACGTGGTGAGGAAGGCCTGTCTAATAGATAGAAGTCCTAGAAATGAAGATGTGAGAGTTTTAGGTAGGCAGTGTTAGCTCTTACCTGAATACAACAAAAATGTCATACTTGGGAGGAAGGTATGGAGAGCCCAGGGCTCTTGGGAATGTCTGGAAGGGTAGAGGAGAGGTAGAATTATGGTAGTATTAAGATCTAAGAACTCCTTGATCAGAAATAACCTTGAATCATGCTCTCCAAGTCATGCATTTCCTCCTTAACACACACACACACACACACACACACACACACACACACACACACACACACACACACAGACTGCTGCATCTTTAATGAGTTTATGAGAAGAAATAAAAACTACCAAAAAAGCCTTTTCTCTTGCTTCAGCCCTTCTATACAGGGCAGCTTGCTACATGATGTGGGCTGTGGACAGTGGCCTCTAGGCCCATAGGCAGTTAGTCACACTTAGACTCAATGAAGGCTTGGGCTTCAGGACCCTGTACCTGGCTTCCAGTGCCTTCAGTGACTGAGATCTGTGGGATGCCCTCAGTGCAACTGAGCTGCAGGATGTGTCTCTGCCCTTCTGAGCACAGGGGCCCACATATTCCACTCGACTCTTGTCCCCAGCACAAGCAGAGCCCCAGGGTTGGGTCATAACCATGAGCATCACCTGGTGTGGGACACACCTGCACAGAAATTTGGATTTCTTGGGGGGGGGTATAGTCTTCAGCTTTCTAGAAGAACTACTTCAGACTGCAGGATACAGCCTTCTGTATTTCCAGGGAGGGTCTAGTGGAATAATCCACACTGGGCTTGGAATGGTAGAATGGACAGTCAGGAGGACAGGGTGTAATGGATGAGCATTCTCCTACCTCATGGGCACAGTGGTCATTCCATTGTTCTTTGGTCAAACATAGTCCCTCCTGGTTCCAAGTGGCCCCTTCCTTACAGTTCTTATGTTCCCTCTGGACACAGCCCATTGGTTCACCAATGTCTTCATAACCAGGGAGGCAAGGGCACTGGCTGTCACTAGGCTGGATGAAAGGATGTGTGAGAATAATCCTATCTCAGGTTGGCTGGTTAATGCTTGGTGGTGACGGACCACTCATCACTCTCTGTGAACCTTTCTGAGATGTACCAGCCGAGAGAGTGGGCGAGGTGAAGTGAGCAAAGGCGGGGTTGGAGTGCTGTGGTGACATGGTCACCGGTATGTGCTAGGAAGGGTCTGGCTGGTACAACCATTTCAGTTAAAAAGACAGAAGAATTTCAGTAAGGGAAGAATTTACATGCATATTTGCTGGCGTACAGGAAAAATTCAGGCTGGAAAGGCTTGGGTAAAAGTGCATTTTGAGAGTGAAACATAGGAGATAATGAAATTTCCTTCCAGGGAAGTAACTACATTGAACAAACAAACAAATGAACTAACTGGCTAAACCTACAGAGCACCCTGTTAAATCTGAATTCCAGATGTATAAAAGACACTTTTTATTAGTCCCATGAGACACTAAAGCACTTTCCAGCTTCTATCTGAAATTCAAGTTAAAAATCCTGTGTCTTAAAGCCTCACACTCACATCCTTTGGATAGACAAGAACATCGATCAGGTTACACCTGAGCTAAACCAGACCGGAAGCCCAAACAGTCCTGGATATGCAGGCGGTGCCAGGGTCCCACTGCCAGAGGCCATACCTGGAACACTCGCCCAGGCCTCCGACAGACACAGGTGTCCTTGCCCTCCTCTGGCTGGGTGGCCTCCGATCCACAGGGGAAACAGGCATTCTGGCCATGCCAAGGGTTGAAGAACTCCCGAGGGCAGGGGTGGCAGAAAGGGGTGTTGTGGGGACCCATTCCAGAGAAGAAAGTCCCAGGGGGACAAGGAGAAGGTGGTGACCCAGAGCAGAGCCTACCTGGCGGGGGAGGGGCGGGGGGGGTGACAGGAAGTGTTAATTTCCAAGAGCCCTGTGCTTCCTTCCCCAGGGTCTCTCTTCCCCAACTGTAGTCCAGATGTCTTGTAGAGTCATCATTTCCCCTCACAGATGTTTCTCTGTCCCCTCTCCTCCATTTTACCCCCAAACTCCTTTGGTGTGAATTTAGCTCAAGCTCCTACCCTCTGGGCATCCACGTGGGTCCAGCTCTTCCTTTGCACATGCAATCGCACTCTGGCAGGCCTGCGGATGCTCCCCGACCAGGCATGTGGAGCTCTGGAGGATAAAACAGAAGACAGTTATGAGGGCCTGTGCCCCTGGGGTGTTCCCAGAGAGGAGAGCCTTCATTTTCTTGGCAACGGTTATAGCAGCAGTGGGTAAAGCTGACATGGGGTCGGTGGAGGCACCAAGAGTGGCTTCCGGTAAAGGTGGAGAGATAGGGGGAGGCGATTTAACGGGCACCAGGAGCAGACAAGATGAGGGTGCTTGACAGAGGCAGTGAGCGATCTGGGCTTAGGAAGAACAGCTCTGCTTTGTGGCAACTCTAGCTATCACTCCCTGAATAATTCAGGAAGATGAAATCTGAGATACGGGTGGGTCCTCTGGACAGCCCTGGACATGCAAGTCCATGGCTCCTTCTCTTTTTCTGCAGTATCTTTCTTTCCAGAGCAGCGTGTGCATGGCAGCATGCTTACGGTTGCATGGAGTGAAGATGAGGGCTGTTCCAGCACGGCCTTTTACAGGCCAAGTCATTTGTTTAAGCACTCTGTGTGGGCAGGGGGATTAAATGACCTAGACTTTTTGTCTCTGACACACACACATACACACATACACACACATAGATACACACACATAGATACACACACATACATACACATACACACATACATACACATACACACATACATACACACACATACATACACATACACACATACATACACACACAAACGCACACACATACACACACATACACATACATACACACACATACATACACATACACACATACATACACACATACACATACATACACACACACATACATACACACACATACACACATACATACACACACATACACACACATACATACATACACATACATACGCACACATACATATACACATACATACACATACGCAAACATACATACACATACACACATACATACACACATATACACACATACACACACATACACACACACATATACACACACACACACACACACACACACAGACTTCTGTTTCATTTAGTTCTCTCCTTTCCCAATTTACAGTGGATAAGTCTAAGGCTCACCCTGAACTGAAATCCAATTTTAACAAAATGGTGACACCAGTTAAGTGTTCTTAAAGAATATACACAGAGGAAATCACCAGAAACCATAAAGCAGCCAGAGACCCTGGTGTAACCAGATGATGCTGAAGAGAAGACAATCAGTGGATGTTTTTGAGAAACGCTGTCTTTCAAAATAGGATAATCCATTGATTTGTTGCCTCTAAAAAGTGATAGAGGATAATATCATTCAGCTTTTATGGTGGAAATGTTCTCTGTATGCTGTAAATAAAGGAGCTGTTTTGGCCTATGTGGAGCACTGTAGAAGTGGGTGGAGAATCAGGACAGACAGGCAGAAGGAGGGCGGAGTTAGTCAGTCTCCATCTGACCTCCCTGCCTCCCCCAGGAAGAAACATGTAAGGAATCCAGGTGAGCTATGGGCCGGGCCACGTGGTGGGTAGATTACTAGAAATGGATTGAATTAAGATGAAAGAGCTAGCTAGTAATGTGCTTGAGACATGGGCCGAACAGTATGAAATTAATGTAAGCGGCTGATTCATTTTTTTGGGGGGGAAAAGCTGCTGCGGGCCAGGTCCGAACTTCTGGTCCAAACAGGGCCAGAAACCTTCTACAACAAACTTTCTTTATGACTTCTGGAAAATCAGTCAAGCCAGTAATACCAGAAGTATTTGGGAAAGAATAAGCCTAGAGTAGGTTAAATGTTCCAGTGTGAGGTATAATTGCCCAGAAGCCTTCAGAAAAATTCATTGTATCACAGGGAGTGAGGCCTAAGTTAAAGAAGAAAGACAAGAAATAAGGAGCAGAAAAAGGAATGGGGTATCTGATTTGACTTGTCCCGTGTTATTCCTCAACTTTCCCCCAGATGACTGATGATTGCTTCTCAGAAGATATCTGTTCCCTCCTCATCCAGAGAAGTGTTCCTAGTTTGAGGGCATCCCATTCACTTAAGCTATTTCTATCATCCATTCAGAAGATGTACATTGAGCATTTCCTATTTCCCAGGCTCTTTTCTGGGTGTGATGATATTTAAAACAATGTACTGAAATTGTTGGGTATTGTTTTGCAGTAAAAGCTGGAAGGAGAATTAAGGGGTACAGAGAAGTAAAGGCTCTTTGTGGAGACATATTTGAGGAGGAAATTTAGATTACTGCAAACTAGTGGTCACCATACTCCATCTGATAGTTTCAGGTAGAGCCACGGCTTTGTAGCATCCCCCAGCTGTGGATACCCCCTTCACGGGTACCTGACTTTGACACAGCTGCATTGGGTCCTGAGCGGCTCACTTATCCTGCCTTTGTCTTTCCAGTAGGTGGTGCTGTGAGCTTGCAGGAAACAGTGAGCCGGCCATGGTGCATCTGATGGAGGAAGGAGGGGAAAGGGGCTCTCTCTCTCTCTCTTTCTCTCTCTCTCTCTCTCTCTCTCTCTCTCTCTCTGTGTGTGTGTGTGTGTGTGAGAGAGAGAGAGAGAGAGAGAGAGAGAGAGAGAGAGAGAGATAGAGAGATTGAGAAAGAATGAAAATTTGGTATCAGCTTAAGAATTTTGATGGCAATTAAGATGAACAACTGTATTATTTTATTTCATTTTATTTTTCAATTCTCTTAAAAACTCTCCTATGCTAGCCAATTACACCAGAATTAATTTAAAAAGGAATATTCTGATAGGGATCGGGATTCCGCATTTCTAACATGCTCTCAGATAGGGCTGCAGTTTTAGTAGTGAAGTTTGGTAAGGACTGTTGAGAAGTCACCCCACCTCCGTTTGACACAACCACTTTGTAAAGTAGACCTGACAGAGAAACGAAGGCGTGAAGACATTGAGTTAGACGCCCAACGTCCTCCTGTTAGTGGGAGGCAAAGTGAAGGGCAGAGCCCAAGTGTCCTGGCTCCCAGAATGGCATGGTAATGATACTAGTTCCTCACTTTCTCATCTGTGAGATGATAGGTGAGGTTTCTTCTGTTCTGAGGTCTTGTGGTAAAGCCCCTAACTTTCTGGGCTTTTTCTGTAATTTGCCTAGTACAATCATGGCCAGCAGCTTTCCTTGGATGAAGTCAGCCTCGGTAGTTACTTTTAATCTGGTGAGTAGGACAGTGAGATTGTACTTGAAAGGTAAGAGGATCCTGAGGTACTAAATAGGATCAGGGCACTCTGTCCCCTGTGGAGTAATAAAAGCTAGGAGGCTCCCCAGAGATGCTGTCTTTCAACTCTTTTATTAATGGAAGTCCCAGAAAACTGAAACAACATGTTCTAGGTCAACACAAAAAGATGGACATTTCCCACAAGGCTAGATCAATGTGTAGGATTTCCAGGAATAACAAGCTGGAAAAGATGCCTAAAAGTTCAGGTTCTTCCTTAGGTTAAAAAAAAAAAAAATGGATCCCAATTCTTTTCTACTTTGAGATGTCTGGCTTCAGAGTCTTTGGCTACTGGAGATATTTTTGGGTCTAGAATGTGGCAAAATATCCTTGTGAAGCCCTTTGCTAGGCTTAGCTCTGTGGAAAGTAAAAGACACCCTGGGTGGGCTTCATCCCCTGCTGAGTTATAGAGAGGATGACCCAGGTGTGAGCCACGTGTGACTTCACTGTAGATGACACATGACACATGCTGACAACTCCAGAGGAAACTTAGCTCCCTAAGCACTATTGGAATATCTAGCAACAGGAAGGGATTGAGTGCTGGAGGCTACCATGACCACAGGATGGCACTAAGCTCACTTCCTGTGATAACTCCCCCATTATATTGACTATCACATGAGAGCTTAGCTCTCTGGTTTCAAGTTGTCATCTTGAAGATGGGGAAACAGAGTCTCTGGTGGATAAAGGGACTGTCACCCTGGTGACATAGCAAATAAAAGCAGAATAAGGGGATGTTCTCAGGACTCTGTGTGTGATATCTTCATTGTACAGGGACTGCCAAGGTCACCTTTCCTCTGAGCTTCCAGGGTCTGTTCTTTGCCACTGACCTTTTCTACCAGTTAGCCATCCTTCCCTTCCTCCCAAGGCTTACATTTAAAATCCTATTAGCTCTGATGTTAGCATTGAAAGTTAGGTGACCTCCGGCCACTGGACTGGTGGAGTATGCCCCTTCTCCCCTGCCTCTCAGAATATGCCCACCCCAGAGCCAGCACTCTCCTGTCTTCCCATATCTGTCTCTTTTGTCCTCTATTGCCTCCTCCAACGTTGAGGGAAATTATGTCTGATTTCACCACACTTTTGAGGGCTTATGTGGCCTTTATTTTTTTCTTTCCCTTGTCTTCCTCCCCTTCCTCTATCTTCTCTCTCTCTCTCTCTCTCTCTCTCTCTCTCTCTCTCTCTCTCTCTCTCTCTCTCTTACACACACACACACATGTGCCTTTCTGTCTGAGCTAATCACACTCAGTTCATGGCTGATTTGGGCAGAATCCCTTTCCTGATTTATTCTTTTTTTTTTTCTCCTACTTATTTTCACCCCCTTTACATGAGTATTCTAATAAACTAAGTGTGTGTGTGTGTGTGTGTGTGTGTGTGTGTGTGTGTACTTCCTTATTCTTTTGGCTGGCATGACAAGATATTTCAAGCTCTATGTGTCTGCTTTCTTCCCTAGCCATTCCATCAGCCATTTCCCCAAGGAGGGTTGGCTGCCTTTCATGATGTTAGAATCCAGCATCTGGGAGCTGGTTATGTTTTGCTGTCTTAATTTTCAGTCCACTTTTCCTTTTCCTTTCTATTAACTCATCTGTCCTCAGCCTATTAATTATGGAGCTTTCAAAGAGTAAATCACACCTTCAACTCAGTAACAGAGCCCTAACTCTGAATAAGAGCTTGCGGGATAAAAAGTATAGTCATAGAGTTCACAGTCTAGGGTGGGAAATAGATGGACATAAATAACTCAAAGTATAGAGACATGGTACTCAAGTCTTAGTCTAATATCCCCAAGAAGTTAGTAATTACTTCAGATTATGTCATCTTGGAAATCTCTGAACTGGCAATAGAAAGAACATTCTGTGGCCTCCACATCCTGTCTCCAATTTAGATCATCTCTCTGTGCTGCAGCACCTGACCAATACTCCCTCTGTAAAGCATCTACCAGTGCTGAGGTTGCCTTTCTCTTCCCCATAGGCTTCTTTCTTCCTGTATGAAAATGGGCACAGCTGACTCACTCATCACCTTCTCAGAACCCTGACAATTCACTTGGTTATCTTTTATTAAGTTTGGGTGTAGGTACATAGCAATTTGTAAATGTACTTTTTTAATTCACTTTTTCATGACTTAAATGCTTCACAATAAAATTCAAAACCTATTCATAAATCCATAGAGAAAAACAGGAAAGAAAAGTTGCTTATGGCCCTGACATGTGAGAATGATGTCTTCAATAATCAACAAAATGAGATTCTGGGATTTCTGAGCCCAGATCATATGGCACCTTATAGCTCTGCACAGTATCTCCATTCTAAGAGCAGTAACTTCCCTGCTAGACACCTGCCATTCTCAGACTGGAGCCAGGGAGCATGCAGCTGGCTTCAGTTGGATAAAGCCTGTTTGACCAGTGTTGTTAGGAGTTCATGGGACTCAGCACCAAGTAAAATAGATCTCTCCTGCTCACCGGCAATCCCGTCTCTGTAATTCAGACAACCAGAAGGCAGTGACATTGTGAGAACCCTTGACAATAGGAAGAGGAAGCAGCTACAGCCATTTAGGAAAGTTCTGACATAAGATGTCCAATCTGAGGTATTAGCCATCTTCCTTGTCGTAGCATCTTTGTGTCTATCCTGAACTGACTCATTTCCTTATTTCCCATCTAAAGCATCTGTGAATAAAAATCTGAAGGGTCTTGAGTCTTGAGTCTTGTAGCAGTGAGGAGAAAGCAAAAGTCTTGTTAACAGCCAAGGGGTTAAGAGGTAGGCTTGGCACTGGACCAACTGGGGATGCTATACTAGGTCAGAACAAGGGTGAGATGTTAGTTTGAGTCTTTGGGGAAAAGCATGCAATGATAGCAAAACCTAGCACAGAGGTTGGTAACAGTAATGTTCTATTGACAAGGCTAGGTTATGCAAAGCCTGGAAATTCTGCTCTGCACTGCTTTTAGGGTTAGTGTTCCTAAGAAAACCTTAGGAAGGTGTCTTCAATGACCAAAGCAGTAAGATTCTGGAATTTCTGAGCACAGGTCATATGACACCTTGTAGCCTCTGCACAGTTCTTTTGGACCATTCTCTCTGGGAGCCTTGACATACTGCATAAGGGCTCTCATTGTCTGGAGACTGTCATGTCTGAGAGGGGTCACAGACATTTTGCTCAACAGTCTCAGCTGAGCCAAGTCTTTAGTCACTCCTATCAATTAGGAAGCCATGAATAAGAGATAGTTTTAGAGCCTTAGGTTAATCTATTCATAAACACAGGGTAATTCACATCAATGCAATATAGATAAAGTCTTGCCCAGTTGATTCCTGAACAGATTTCTGAACTATAATATTATGAGACATAATAAAGGGCTTTGTCAGATGCCTGCTAAGATATAAATAGTAACCTAGATACCCAGACCACCCCCATTCAACCTACAAGTCTGAGTACCAATGTTCAAATACTGCATCAGAGTAAGAGACAGGGTATCTTGGCTCATTCTGAAAACACCCTGACCAAAAAAATGAGGGTGAAGATAAAGTCCTGAGCATGTGGATGTGGTCCTGAAGCTGTCATTTTAGGGTTGCCTGACTTACCTGATAAAACCTAAGGATGAAATACAGGAGAAAGCAAGCACAATGACCTAGAAATAACACCAGATGCAGGAATCCTTGTGCAGAATCTAAAGGGGAGAGTCTGAGAGGGAAGCTGGTAGGTGAAGGGTGGCTAGAGGAAGAGGAAGGAGATGAACTTGGAAGGACCTGGATTCTGAGCAGAGGATCTGAAGGTGTTTTCCATGTGTTTCTTGTAGGGCCTACAAGAGTAATAGGCAGCCTAGAGAGGCTGTCTTCGGAAGCTGCAGTGGTGCCAGGGCTGGTGCCTTCTCCCTGACTGTAGCTCCTGTTCCTACTCCTGGCTCTTTTTAAAGAGTCCTGTTAGGTGTCCAAATGAGCTAACACAGCGCAGGTGCAGGCTTGGTCCATAAACCACAACAGCTAGGGCCTGTGCACCCACAATACACTAGGTAAAGCCTCCAGAGGGGGGTAAATGGTGATTATTTGTTTAGCATCATTAGGAAGAGTCCTGGAGCCCTGCAAAGCAAAGCAGAAACTTTTGTATTAAGAAGATTAAACCTTAAACTCAGCTGAGAAGACTCTCCTGTATTGAGTGGCTTTGTTGTGCTTGACATTGTGTGATTATATGCAAATCACAGGGAGGCCTTGCTGGGGTCCTGACCACAGAGGCTGAGCTGCATGGCTAGGGAGAGCGTGCAGCAGCGGCAGTCATACATGTTTGCCAGACTATCTAGCACCCGAGTGAGAAAGTCTGCATTTCCTCACGGTTAGGGGTTTGGGGATTTGGAATTATCTTTAACGTGTTAACCAGAGTTTCTTACAGATGACTAGAAATTAGGTACTGTGAAAGTATAACTAGAAATTCATGCAAATGTCCAGTGAGGCTGTGGAGGGTCTCATGTTCTTCTGCCCACATCTCCTGTAGCATTAATCAGTATTTTCTTTCTATTTTTTTTTTAATTTAGTCTAATGTGTGTGGTCTCCAAGGAGGCAGGTACAGGTTCTGTTTTGTTGTTGTTGTTGTTGTTGTTGTTGTTGTTGTTTGCTTTCATTTCTCTGAGTGTCTGACCTCAATCTCTAGCAGCCAATCAGAAAGATTTTGGGAGATTATCTTGGATATATTGATCAAAAAATATATTTGCTTTAATGTTCATTGTTCACAATGTGGAGAGCTAGGTGCTGGTAAGTGATGAGTGGGAACAGAGGTGAGATGCCCCCTGGTCCAGAAGTGGTTAAAATGCCTGGTAGAATTTAGTAAGCTCTGGGGGAATGACCTACGGAGGTGCTTGGCTTCTTATTGGGACTAACTGAAGGGGCTGGAGGTTTCACAGAAACAGAAACATCCAGAGCCAGGCCCTGGAGGTCTAGAAGTCCTATGCAAAGGGTAAAGTTGCCACAGGAGCTAAAGGCAGGGTGCAGGCTGGCCCTATACCTGGATCACACTGTGTCTTAGGACTGTGGAGGGGGACTTCTGTATATTAGCATGAAAGTTCTAGTTTTTGTGTTAGAAGCTGACAAACTGGAGTAGAAGTCTAATCCAGAATCTTAGACTTAGGGATGGTAGGATCCCCTGTAGGACCACAAAGCTGCCATTGGGGAGACTCCTGTAGACTTCCACAATCTACCTTCTGATGACCCCTAGAGAGCACTGGCAATAACTTCTCTGTCCCCTCAGTCAAGAGGCAACTGATTCCCAGCCTGCCAGAGAATTTCCAGCCTTCCCAGCAAGTAACCAGAGAATTGCCCATCAGGGTCAGCAGTCATGGCCGTTAGTTTGCTCTCCCGAGGTTCTGTGGGTACAAGAGCAGCACAGAGCGTGGGAAGGGTGGTAGAAAGAGTTTGGCACCTCACCATTGGGATGCATTACTGAGAGATTACAAAAGACCATGGAATGGACAAGAAAACTCTAGAAGTACGTAAGCTACCAACACGGGCAGCTGGGGAGAGCCATGGAGACAGGTGGTTGACGGCAGCAGGGTGATCATGGGTACTCCCAGTTGTGGCTCTAACCTCAGTCATGGGTGATGAGGACATCAGAGGTTCTCTGTCCTTTGTCTCCTGTGATATTTGAGCTAGTTCCTTGGTCAGGGGTAGGGAGTGGGAGAGGGAGAAGAAAGGAAGGGGGGGGGGAGAGAGAGAGAGAGAGAGAGAGAGAGAGAGATTTCCTAGGTGAAGTCTGGTCAGAGCATTCATGCTATGGACCAGACACTATTTCTTTTCATTCCCGTTCTCCAGGGAGTCCCTAGCCTCAAGATGAACTCCCTCAGGGTCAGTAAAAAGGGTCACCCTCCTTTTGCTGAGGAGTTCTGAGGACGGGAGCCATTTTCTGTTTTCCACATATCAGCGATCAATGCAGTCTTTGCCAGAAGTCTCTGTTCTGGATCTGTGAGTTCTGAGAGGTGTAATGGCTGAAAGAAAGGAGGCAGGCAATTGCTCCCTTGGAACCCACTGCCCCTTGCCTCATGAGAAGAGCAGCTGTTTTGGTAAAGGCCCTTGGAGCTCCTGCAGGACCAGAGGCAGGCAGAAAGCGTTCCAGATGATGGGGGAGTTGAAAGGAATTTTGTAAAGATACTGTCTGTGCCTTGGGTTGGATAAAAGGCGCCGGCAGACGGAGCTGTTCACCTGCCGGGGCTTTTGTTCAGCCTTGCAGCACTTGCTACACAGCCCCTGGGGTGGGGTGATGCCAGGGAGGGCATGCTGTCTACCATCTGCAAGAGAAATACAACAAATACCCACACGCGAGCCAACGGAAACTCTCAGCAAAACAAACATCAAGAGGAGGGCTCTGGGCAGGAGGTGTGGATGGGCGGGGCGGGCAGGAGAGGCGAGAGAGGGCACCTGCCAGGGATGGGCTGTGGCTGGGCTGGCTGCCCTGATTAAGGGTCAGGCCGGGCTGCTAAGGGCTGCCAGGTGAGAGCCTTTTATTTGTTAACCTTCTTGGTCTGCAATGCCAGGAGTTAGTATATCCCCTGCTGCGGGAATGTTCAGCCAGTATTAATTCTGCTCCTCTCCAGTCAGTACCCATGTAGAGCAGGATGCTGGATTAGGAGTGACTGTGCAGGTGTAAGGGTAGACATGGACAGCATGGACTCAAGACGTGGCTGTTGTTTCAGTAGCTAGCTCTTGCTCACTCTCTATCAAATGGGCAGATAAGGCCTGACTTAGAAGATGTTACAGGAACAAAAACAGTAGCTATAAGTTTCCTGCTGTCTGCAAAGTGCAACAGGATTATTAGCATCTTTTCTTTGTGTCTGACCATTTGGACTTGGTAAGCGGTCTAAGTGCTTTTTTTAGTGGGGGCTCAAGAGACATGTGCTACATGTACATTTCCATCCATTGGTGTGCATAGGAAGCATTGGGGAAGTTCCAGAGAAGAAGCAATTCTGAACTAAGAGCTGAGGCTGAGTCAGCAAGGGAAGGGAGCACAGGGATGGGGTGGGGTCCACGGGGCCTCAGCAGTCTCTGGCCTAACTCAGTGTTGGGGGTCCCTGCTTTCTCACTTCCTCCAGCATCTACATCTCAGTGTAGTGAGTGTCATCTGGCTGGCCAGCCCTGTGTCCACAAACCTGTTAGGACCGAGGAGAAGGCTGCTTGTTTGCTCTTCCCAGGGCTCAGCCTGGTGGGCTGGACTCAGAGGTATTGTGTTACTCAGCCTAAGAATTCCTTTCCTCTCCTCCCTCCCTCCATTTATGAAGTGGAAACAAAACCCCTGAGCTATATACACCTATGGCCTCAAGCCAGGTCCTCAAGTGTCATTTCTGGGGTACTGCTTCCTTCCCAGGCAGGGTACAGCCTTCTGGGGAAACAAGTCGTCCTCTTTTCCTTATTCAAGATGGCGTTGGTAGGTGTTCCTCCAGTTCCTACCCACCCCAAGGAGGCCCTGGATTCTTTAACACTGCCCTTGAGTTTTTCTCCTTCAAGGTCTGAGCCTTTGAGCCTCCTCTGACTCAGTGGAGCAGAGGCAGGGCTTCTGGGGCTCAGCCACATCCCCAGATGGCGCTGGTCTACTCTGGCAAAGGGATTCACCAACGAGGAACTCTTGCTTGTGGCCTGTTGTTCTCATATCTGTTTGCTTTAAGAAACTGAGATGGTTTCTGGTTCCTGGAGGGCTTGTCTTACTAGACTTCAGAGTTCTGGACAGAACTAGGTAGCCCCAGGAAAGCCTGGGCAGCTCTGGGCCAGCCTTTTAAGCTGTGTCTCACTAGAGAGTCCCATGATCAGGGAAAGTCCATCAAGTGACATCTATTGTTCTTCATCCAGTTAGGGTTGGTTGATAAAATGAGAGTCAGGTGAGGAGTGTCAATAACGGTATGGCTCAGGGGTTGGCCTCCACAGGACCTGTGAGCTGTTCTGTCTCTTTGTTTCCTCCACAGTGGATATATCACTCTTCTTCTATGTGAAGGCATTGCTTAGATATTTGGACTCAAATCTTCCATATCTACTAATTCACCATGAAAAAAACCATCTCATGTCTTTATGCCTTAGTTTTGCATTTTGAAAATAAGAAAATCAGATTGGATGATTCTCTAGGTCTCTTCCACCCATGCTATATGTTTTAAAGCCAACTTCTATCCTTGCAAATGTGGAGAATATATAAAGTAGATTATTGTCGTGTTCATACCTTGGGTTGAATATGATTAACTGGGCTCAGCTGAAATGACAAGGACTTCTAGAATTATTTCTAGGACAGTCAGATATAGTGCTGGAGAAATGGTGGTAATAAGATTCAGTTTCCAAGGAATATGAGTTGAATGTTTTAAGACAATGTAAAGCAATTTATAATTTAATTTAGCCAGCATTCTTTTCTGTTTCCAAATATGTTCCCAATTCTTCCATCTGGAAAGATAAACTTTTACTGTGTTGTGTTTTCTTACCTAAACATTGTATAGTAGAATTGGTGACGTACCTCCGTGGAGGAATGCCTGCTTAGTGTGTGTGAGGTCCTGCACTTTCACTGCCACCACACACAATACTGAGTAGTAATTTAATTGTTCCTGTGTGTTTTAGTGTCCAAAGCTTATCCTTAGGTTTTTGGAAAGCAGATGTCATGATCTAATACCTTCTAGTGGCCCCATGGTAGACTGCCTTGATCATTAGAATTCTTTGAGATCAAGGCTTTTCTGGCATTCACTTCCTTTTTCAGGCCCCAGTTACAGTACTGGCTCACACAGAAGCTCAGCCAATACTTTTAATGAATGTATCAAAGGGGTGAGCAGTCAGTGCCCATAGGCATTTACTAATTCACTGAATCATCCCTTGTAGTTGCCCTTTGCCTCTGCAACACTCACCTGCTTCCCACCCAGACTCCAGCTCTGAGGGGTTCTTGATGCTCAGTTCTTTGGCCAATCTGTGCCCCCCCACCAGGAATCCCAGCTATATTCTGTGACAGCATTGTTTACATTCCTTCTGATGTGTCGTGTATATCCCAGGTCTGCATTTTGCAAGATATCTCTTTTCACATTGTGGTTGAATGCTGGAAGAAAACATTGACGTCTCCCCTTAGATTTCTTCTCTGAGCATCCCACACTTCTCTCCTGCTAAACTCCTGTCTGTTTCACTGTTGTCCAGATCTAGCTGCCCTGTGTCCTGCTTCTTCCCCTCATCAGTCCTCCTGTCTAGATGGCAAGCCTCTCGTATCAGGCATCACATCGATGGTGTATCTATCAGTTCTCATGGGATAGAGAATATTTCCTTATATAATGCCTTTGAGCATTTGAGCTTAGATAGGAGGTATTGTTTCATAAATAGGTTGTAGAGGTCTTCTCTGGTTTTGGAACCAGAAAGCCCTGGGTCTGAATTCCAGTTCTACCATCTACTAGCCATGACCCTTTAGGAAAATTACTCCTCTGAGTCTTGATTTCCTCATTGCTAAAACAGTGACAATAACAGTAGCAACCTCAGGGACTTTGTGGGCTCCGCATTGGAATCTCAGTTCTTGGACCAGTGCCTGACATATGTCAGGGTGCTGTTATTACTAGGTTGACATTGGTAAAGAACACAGGGTTCTAGGACAGCCACAAAGAGATAGATGAGTGGCTCTTACCCTGTCCTTCAGTTCTCTCAATGTTACATGGACTTTGTTTTTTTTTTTTTTTTTTTTTTTTTTAACTGCGTGGTGGGTCAGAGTGTAAGGACACATCCTACCTGCTGGTAAGTCCCTTAGTTTCCTTTCTGAATTTTGATTCTGACGAAGATGCTAAGGGGGTATAGATGAGAAGGAGACTAATGTATATTTGTGAGAGATGATGTTGAGCTGCAATTACATACAGGTGTTGGCTTTCAAAATGCATCTGCTCTGGCAAGAAGCAAAGACTGATGCTTGTGAGATGCTTGGAAAGCAGCGTGAACTCCTTATCGTGAAGGTCTACCTGTGATATGCACACTCGGTTAGGGCAGGTCCTTCATTACAGTGGCTAAAGGGTTCTAAGGGGGAAATGATTTGAGTATAGTATAAGGTCAAAGCATGAAAGAAGTAAAAGAGACACTCTGGACTGGGCTGGGGCGGTGGCTTAGCAGGTGAAGGGCTTGATGATAACTAGAGTTTGGATCCTCGGATGCCAGGTGAGGATGGTGGTCCACCTGTAAACGCAATTCTCAGAAGGCAGAGACAGGGGATCCCAACACAAGCTTCCTAGGCAGACTAGCCCGATTAAAGAACTCTGGGTTCAGCTGAGAGACCTCAGCTCAGTGAAGATGGAGAGGAATCTAGGGAGACAATCTAATGTCAATCTTAGACCTCCACACACACATGCAAACACACATATGTGCCTGCTCTTCATGACTGTGTATACATGCACACACACACACACACACACACACACACACACACACCTTAGTAAAAGGGGTTCTGTATTCATAAAAGCCACAATTCTAGTCTTGGTTCTGCCTCCTAATGACCGTGTGACTTTGAGTAAAGTTATTTAGCTTCTCTGGGCCTATTTCCTTATGGAGATTAAATGAAGGCATACAGTATACTTTTTTTTTTTTTTTTTTTTTTTTTTTGGTTTGAATGAGAATGTCTCCCATAGACTCAGGCATTTGAATACCTGGCCCCCAGTGAGTGGTGCTGTTTGGGGATAAGGTTATGGGGAGGTACAGCCTTGCTAGAGGAAGTATGTCACTGGGTGCAGGCTTTGAGAGTCTATATAGCCTGGCTCCACTTCCAGCTGGTTCTGGTGCTTTCTGTTTGTGCTTGGAGATGTAACCTCTACGCTTCCTGCTCTGGCGGTCACACCTGTGCTCACCCTTCGGCCTCTGTTGGGATGGACCCCTCTAGAACAGTGAGACAAAATGAACTCTTCTTGGTCTGGCATTTCATCACAGAAGCAGATAAGTAGCTGGTACAGCAGTGTACGACACATAGCAAGGACTCTGTAAGTGTTCCCTAGTCTTTGAATCTCTTTGTTTTATTTTATGTATATGAATGTTTTGCTCACATGCCTGCTTTCTGTACTCCCTGTGTGACTCATTGCCATAAAATGTCAGAAGATATCATCAGATCCCTTAGAACTGGAGTTATAGATGATTGTAAGCCACCCTCTGGGTCCTAGCAATAGAACCCACGTTCTCTACAAGCCCAAGTGCTCTTAAGTGTTGAGCCAACTCTCCAGCACCAAGTAGTGACCATTTTTACTGTTGTGTTCTTTGTGTGTGTTAGAACAAGGCGTGTTGTTAAGGTCTGTGCTCATCAGAAGGCTAGTAGAGAGACAAATTAAAGATGAGATGGCTTTTAGTTAAAAGCAGTGGTGTCAGTAGGGACAGGAAAAGAGGAAGATCCAGGAAACAGTCTAGGTGGTTAAGAGTGCCAGTATGCCTTTCAGGATCTGGGTGGAAGAAATGACCTAGGAAGATATGATGGACCTGGGGGGGTGCAGATGAAGGACATGTGATGCTGGGGCTTTGTTCCTTCCCACTCCACACTGGGCCCAGCATGGTGTTAGACAATTTAGTTGGACTTCTTGGCTTCGTTAACTGTATCTTCACTGTGGCTCATGTCTCCTCTGCTAATAAGTTCCGATAGTCTGCTGCCTTCTGTTGTTGCCATGGTTAAGCCCCTCCCCATCCGTAATTCCTAAAACTATCTGGTTGAAATCTCCCCCCAAACTGTCCCTCTTCCTGGTGTCTTCAGATATGATCAAGTGTGAGGATACCTTATCAGAATTGTCTAGATAATGGAAAAGATGACAAAGCCTGGCCCATCCAATCACTAGCATCTGCACGTGGTGACTTCATCTATTGTTGTGGCTCCTTGATCAAGTTCCTTAACTTTTCAGGTTCCATGTTCTCAAGTGTAATATAGCTTTTGAACAATATTCTAGTTGTCTCTCAGCTCAGAGGCTGGCCCTATAATCCTAGCCCCACATGGACATTTTATCTTTCCTTGAGCATGATGCTCAAGGAGTCACTGCTTAATGAGTGTGGGGTTTCTTCTGGGGAATGGCAGGGCTGTTCTGGTACACAATGGTGATGGCTGCATGACACTGGAAGTCACTTCATTGTATGATTTAAGCGGCTCAACCTGTGGATTTATGCAGTATTTATTTTACCTCAGTAAAAATGTAAGGTAGGCCAGGGAGACAACTCAGTGGTTAAGTGACTCAGGCATGACTTCTGAGGTCCAGATATTCAGAACCCATGTAAATGCTGGGATGTGGTGGCACACCTGTAGTATTAGTCTTGGAAGGCAGAGTGTTGTAAGACTAGTCATATCTAGCTGTACATTAGTCATACCTAGCTCTCTAAAAGCTCTGGGTTTGAATGAGAAAGCTGTCTCAATGAATAAGGTAGAAGAACAATCAAGGATAATTCCTGACCGAAGCTCACAGCCCTTAGTTCCTGCAGGAGAGAGACAATGCAAAGCACTATACTTCAGTGGGGCCTACTGAGGCTCACAGAGACCCAAGGAAAAGCAGCAAGAATGACATGGCAGGATTTGAAGACATACTGAAGGACTGTTAGAAGGACAATTGCATAAGTGTATAGGCCTATAAAAAAGGAATTAAATTCTTTATTTCTTCCTTGTCAGATTTCTTAGTAGCTTCTCTCTCTTCCCTCTCCAGTGTGTAGGGGTGCACATGTGTGCATGTGTGTGTGTGTGTGTAGGGGTGTACATGTGTGCATGTGTGTGTGTGTAGGGGTGCACATGTGTGCATGTGTGTGTGTGTAGGGGTGCACATGTGTGCATATGTGTGTGTAGGGGTGCACATGTGTGCATGTGTGTGTAGGGGTGCACATGTGTGCATGTGTGTGTGTGTAGGGGTGCACATGTGTGCATGTGTGTGTGTGAAAGTTAGAGGTTAGCCTTGGATGTTGTTCTTTAAGGATGGTCATCCACCATTGTGTAAGAAAAAAACCACAAAACTTATTCTTTTACAGTTTCATACACACACACACACACACACACACACACTCACATGCAGAGAGAGGGAGAGGGAGGGAGGGAAGGAGGGAGGGAGGGAGGGAGAGAGAGAGAGAGAGAGAGAGAGAGAGAGAGAGAGAGAGAACATTTCTAATCTATATGCCCTTAAACTCCAGATTCTTGTGGATAGCCCCAAGTCAAAAGATTTTAGTCTAATCTTCTCCCTGGGCATCTGCATTTGCAGGTTAAGAAAATATGGTCTTTAGTCAAAACATTTGCCCAATAGCTCCACCTTGCTTTGCTATGGCTACTTGCTAGATTTTGTACATCCGAAGTGGGTGATTCTATTGGCTTGGGCTAATTTTATGCAGGTCTGTGTGTGTTCTTAGTTGGGGAGCAGTCAGGACAGTAAAATCATATGACTTGGGATGTGATACCTCTGTCACTATTGCTGATTTTCATGAAGCTTCAAGCCTATGCAGAAAGGAGGACACCCGACTTTCAAACCTCACACATCTGACTAACCCCTATTGCTGTAGAGAAACCTCATCTCCTGGGTAGATTAGTTTTGGGGGTCCCTAAACTGCCAAGACATCTCTATGAGGGCTCCCCTTGGACCTCTCCTTAGACATAGCTACCAAACATGTTTTACAGCTTTATTAATCTTCTCACTTCTCACGTTTCTCCGATCACAGCTGCATTGTTATCTGATGGGCTGGCTGCCAGCCCCATGAAGGCTGACAGTTACAGAGGCCGGATTAGCTGCAAAGGACCATTTATTAGAAAAAGCCCCTTTTGGTTTTTCTGTTGTCTTATGTGGAATTAGCCATGTTGACTGCACAAGATAAGAGGAATGTTCTGAGAGTGATAAGCAAAGGTCCTAAACCTGGGTATTGGCAATTCTGGGTGAACAGTTATGGGCTTCCTTGCCTGCTATGGTTTATCTCCTATGGTCTCCCTTGGGAGGTCCTGCAGGTCTATAATCAAGCTGGCTTTCTTCAAAAGACAGGGGTGGTGTGTGTGTGTGTGTGTGTGTGTGTGTGTGTGTGTGGTCTTCTCCTTATCTATAGCCTTCAGAGCTGGAGAGAAGTAGGGAATGGATCATTGATCAATTATTTCAATTTAGTGGCTCCCTTTTGAAAAGGTAAAAAAATTTAAAACATTTCAGTACCTCACAGAGGTAGACAAACAGTCTTCCTTCTTCCGCTTCTTTTTTGAAGAAATGCTGCTACTAAGGCAATTTACAGTCTCAAAAGAAATTAACTTATTTGTGGGGAGCTGATTTTATTTCTGATTTTGAAGCTTTACTGATGCGATCTTTAGTTAAAGAGGTTTATAAGCCTGAAAACTGTTCTGAGGAGGACACTTAGACTCCGTGACAACCCAAAGGGCCTAGGCTGTTGATACAAATGTACTCTGAGTCACCTCTGGGGAGATGTCAGATTTCCCACCCCAGGGGCTGATTGAGTCAGACCTGCCCAGGCCTGCCAGTCTCTTGAGATAGGGGAGAAGGTAAGAAGCTTTTGGTGCTGGCAAGAAGTAACTTCTAATGCGGTGCTGGTCATTATTTGGAAGCTGGGTCCTTCTTATCCTGGGAGTTTTGGGGAAAACTAAGTTCGAGTCTCTAGAAAGTGGTAAGATGCCAGGGCTACAAAAGACAATAGTGGTTAACCCCGTGTGCACCCATTCCTATATTTATCTTTTCTTCTGCACCCTCACCTCATTTGCACCACATGTGTCTACACAGTGTCCCTGCCCCATCATCTATGGCCCAGGCTAATCTCAAATCCCTAGTGCAGTTAAGGATGACCTTGAACTCTTGATCCTTTTATCTCCACCTCCCAAGTTTGGGATTATAGATATTTATGATCACAGCCAGTCTATGGGATGCCTGGGTTTGAACCCAGGGCCTTGTGCATGCCAGGCAGGCATACTAACCACTGCACCATATCCCCAGCCACAGACTGTTTTCTCAGTGTGTTTCCTGGTGTGTGTGTGTGTGTGTGTGTGTGTGTGTGTGTGTGTGTGTGTGTGTGTATGTGGTTATAGCTTTTGGAAGAAAACTCATGTTTCCAAAGAGTTTAGAACATAGGTGGTGGAGAACAAGGTGCTAGGCCCTCAAGAAACGTGATAGCCTACCAGCCAGCCCCTCTCCCTTGCTGTTTATTATTTGTGTTCTCTTTCTTCTGTCGATTTATGATTTCTCAGCTGTCTTCCACTAGATGGACCACCCTCTGCCTCTTTGTAGGTCAGGCTCTGTGTATGCACATTCACATTCAACTCATCAGGTCCTTTGTCATTCCAGCACCCTGACTCCCTTATGTTTGGACAATAGCTCTAGTGTGACAGCACTCATCCAGGCTTAAACTTAGCTCAGTCTCATTGCGTTCTTTGTTCCATTATTTACATCTAGCCAGGTCCCAAACTGAGTAGAATAACCTTTCTTATTATTTATAGAGGTATGTTATGCAACCACAGAAGATGCCTAAAACCACAGAGTAATGGACCTATATAGTTTGGTTCTTCTTCTCCATATGTATCTACTCTGAAGTTTAATTTATAAATGAGGCATGATAGGAGAGTAGCAGGAAATGCTAACATTATCATTTCTAAAATTGATATAATAATTTATGTGGATGAGCTCTCTTTCAAACATTATACCTATGCTGCATTTACCTTCTTCTCGATGATGTAAGGCAACATGATGCCAAAGGACATGGTGAAATGAAATGAACATTACAGGCACTGTGCTTTGCCCATCAGGCTAATATATAAGGGTTACTTACATGTAAACACTGTGGTAATGAGACAGCCAATCTGATATCTGAATTACTAAGTGCTCATGGGCATAGCCCATTGGCACACAGCTTGAGTGATACCCTGGAGGATATGCAATAGGATAGTGTAAGATCTTAGCATGCTATTCAGACTGGATTTGATCTAGAGTAACTGATACCACAGACAGCAGAATTATGGTAATGGGGTACTTGAGCAGCATTTGGTCTCTTTGGTACTGGACCATATAAAATTGGTGTGTGAAGGTATACCCCAAGGCTAATCATTGAGCCTCCATCTTCCCCAAACTGTATGCACTCCTGGCCTCTTTGGACTGTTTTCGGTGTTTGCTGGGATAGTAGAAACTAATGTTTCTTCCTAAGACTTTTGGCTTCATGTATTGGGGTTTCTGAGTCTGGGAAAGCTGTGAAGGGTCTTCAATGGCTCCCTGAGTTCTTTCCCTGGTAGGGTTCAAGGAAGAGCTCAGGCCTCTGGGACCTCCTGGATAGAAGGCCTTTCTTTCTGTCCTTAGCACATAATACTTTCAAAGATGGAACTGTACAGAAGAATCTGAGCACATCATGGTGACATTTTCAGACATATGGAGATATTGACAGCAACAACAACTGCTTCTTCTTCTCATCTTCCTCCTTCTCCTTTTTTAGGATTATCTGGATGTCAGGGCACTTTGAGAGTAATATATGTTATATTTTATGTAGTTATGCCTATTGACACGTCCCTGGAAGCTGCTTTCAGCTTGTGGTGAGCTGGGAACGGTGGTCTGCAGCTCCTGTGGAGAGGGAGGCAGCTCCCCACAAGGCAGTCAGCATGGATGTTCAACAGGTTACTTGGCACTTTTGATTCTTCGAGCTTCACGTATTTTGACCCTAGAACTCATCCCCTTGGTACAGCCCACCACTGAATTAAGGGTCAGTCCTAGTTTACAATGTCAAATGTTCTCCACCCTCTCCCTACCCCCCCTTTTGAAAGGATCCTGCTTTGTAACCCAGATTGGTCTCACACTCATGGTTCTGTTGCCTCACATTCCCCAGTGTTTAAATCCCAGGTATGTACCACCATGCTTGGCCTTTGTTTTGAGTTCTGTATTGTCTAGGGAGCCCTGGCGTTATGTAAGGACCTTGGCTCCTGCAATCTTTTGGACAAAGCTATGTTTATTTGAGAGCAGTAAGTTGTAGGTGATCATGAGGTACTCCTGAAAACTAATTTTTCTGAACAGTGACCTGAGAGTCTGATCCCCACACTCTCCCTGGGCTCCCCTACCACATGAATCATCACTAGGGGGAGCCCCATTACTTATGGTAGCTCTACTAGCCAAATCTTGGTGGAGAGTTTGTCTAGAGGTCAGAGAAGGGCCTTGAGTGGTAGCTAGTGAGGGTTATGATCCCTTGATATATACTGATAAGAACAACTCAAGAGCCACCATTACAGGAACTTGGCTGAAGTAGAAATCCATTGTTATGATGTGTATCTTAAATGTCCTTCCCAAAGGTCATGTGCTGCATGAAGGCTTGGTTCCTGATGTGGCCTTGTTCAGAAGTGGGACCTTAGATCAGGAAGGCTAATCTCATGAATGGGGGGACCCACTGTTGGAGTCAAAGCTTGAAGATTTTCAGAAGAGGGGAATTCGTTATAAAAGTAAGAACTTCTTTTGATTTGCTGCTACCCTGAGAGAGGTTTGCCAGCTAGGTGCTTTGTATGCCTTACAGTACAGATGCCATTTACTGCATGCTTGGTGGGCCCACAGAAATGTCCCACCTCTCTGAAAGCACAAGTCTACATGTAATCTCTGTAAATTACTTGGCTGTCTCTGCCTGCTAGGAGCAAAGTTCCCTTTTACATTGCCCAGTTTGGAGTTTGCAGATCCTTAAAAGACTCAGACAAAAGGCCAGGTTTCTTCTCTGTTTCTAGGCAGAATTAGGTAGGTAGGTAAGTATCTGGACTAGCATATCTTATTATACCATTCCTTCCTTTCTAATACACTCTTCTATGGCTCTCATTGTTTTCAGATAAAAACAACCTTTGTGTCAGTCAACTTTTTATTGCTATGATGAATATACCCGAAGAAAAAACTACACGAAGAAGGGAAGCTTCATTTCCATCCATGGTGTCAGAAGTCTCCGGCCATGATAATTTGGTTCAGTGTTTTGTGATTTCATCTGCCCTGTCTGCCCTAGAGTCTCTGCTAAGATAGAGATAATTCTCCACCATGCCTATTGCCTTCTTTCTATTCATCTAGTCTTTCTCTGAAAGAAAAGCAAAATGTGGATTTCTCCAGGCAAATCCCTGATGTGACCTGGCTCAGGAAGATGCATTGCTTCTGATGTTCTGGCTTACGGCTAGAGAGCTGACATCTCAGTTTGTGTGTGTGTGTGTGTGTGTGTGTGTGTGTGTGTGTGTGTGTGTGTGTGTGATTGGTGCCATTTTAGGACCACAGTGCAGATTGTGGCATAGACTGCTTGAGATGGTTTTGGAGTACGCTTTAATATCACCTAGAGACATCAGCAGCTGGTCTCTGCAAGTACTCTGGGATTTTCACCCTCAGATCTACCCAAGATGCAGCTGAAAAGACTGGGAACTTTCTTTTCCTCAGACAACTGGGCTGCATGTTTGGGACTGGACTCTGAGCATCTCAAGGCATTTTAATTTCTTTTTTGGTGGGCCTGCCTCATTCCCAGTCAACTCCCTCAACAGCTTGCCTTTGGGCTTTCCTGCACTGAGGCAGCATCAGCCCCCTCCTGCTGCCTTGGCATTGTGAAATCAAGCTAAGCCCAGTCTGGTTACAATGCACCAGTTCATCAGGGAGCCCACATCCTGTACTCCTTTCCAATGTGATGCTCAGCCAACTGGCAAGGAGTAGTGAGAAACATCTGAGGCTGCTAAGGATTCAGGACCCTGTACAAGCCGATAGAAAGTGCCACGGAAAGGGGAGTCCATTCCACTGGCTAAATCTCTTTCTGCCCCATGTTGGTTCTGTCTTGCACACCATATCTCTGGCTGGCACTCAGAAACCCACCACTGCTGCTTGTTGGTGGCCTGGCACTTCTCCACAGAGCCTGCACATTAGGCATCTGGAACTTTTGTCTATGTTCTGCTGATGACTTTTCACAAATAAGCCAGTAGCTTTCTTTGGAGATGGTCTCCATCCATATCATTTTTTATCATAGTCCCAAGAGAGATATGTTTGTTGACACCTACTCTTGCCCTTCTCTCAAATATAGACATCCCAGGGAGCAGAACCGCCATGGAGAGGGGAATGGACAAGAAGGCGTATACAGGGCATGATGGTGACAAAATAGAATTAGGTTTGGTCGCTAGTGTGAAAAGAATTCCCAATCTTTTTGGCTCTGGGACTGATTGGCTCTGACATTAATCAAAAGCTTTCTGGCACTTCTTGAGCACCAGTATTGACTTCCTTTCTTCCTCTTTTTCCCCATGGTTTTCTCCATGTTTCATTCCTTTTAACCTTCTCTTTTTTCTATTCCCTTGCTCCTGAAATTCATAATTCATGTTTATTTTAGACTTATGACCTTCCTGTTCCAGTGCCCCCACATACTAGGATTATAGGCATACTCTATCATATCTGGCTGCCAGTGTTGATTTCTATTCTGGGCTGAATTGTGTCCTTTTATTCCATAAATTGTATATAAAAAATCAAATTCCCAGAACCTCAGGGTTGTGATTATATTAGGAGATAGGTCTTTAGGAGGTAATGAAAGAAAGATGAGGTCATATGAATGGTCCACAGTTCAATATGAATAATATTCTTGTAAGAAGAGACCACACCATGGTTGGATATGGAGAGAAGACTGACGAGAAGACAAAGAGGCGAAGTTTCTACTTTCAAGCCAAGAACAGATATCCTCAGATGGCAACCCCACTGGATCCCTGAACATCTATCTATCCTCCACAACTGAGAGAAATCATTTTTTCCTGAAGCCACCCAGTTTGTAGTGTTTTGTTTTGGCAGCCCCAGAAAACCAAAACACCCTCCTTCAGACATAACTGAAGGTTTCCAGAGGGCCAAGAAGAGCACTGAATTAGATGTTCCCATTTTGACCAGCTTCTCCTTGGGATCTCAAGATTGACAGTGTCTCTTTGGCTTCTCCATCCATTTCTGTCCAGGCAGCCATCAACCTTATCTTGTTTTGGAAGTTAGTTGAAGTGGTCAACAAATGTAGTGAATCTGCTCTGGTCTTATTCCCCTTCTGCAAACACCTTATAAAAGGGCCCACAGAGCATCAGTATCACCAGCACAGCAGGCTCTGCCTTCTGGAACGTTCTATAGGCAGGGTGGTATAGGGGTCTGCAGAGACAGGGAACACAAAACAGGAGAACACGAGCCTGCTTGAGGAGATTGCAGAAGGCTTTGGAGAGATGGTAGAAGGGCCTGATGTCTGTCAGTACTTTGAAGGCAGGAGCTGGGTCTTGCTCACTTTCCTTCATCTGTGTGGACCCTCATGAAGAGGAGGAAGTGATTAGTTAGTGTGCTGACTGAAAGACTCTCTTAAAGATCCTCCAGGCTTGTGATTCCATGAACCTGTGATGTAAAAGCCCACAGCAGTCAGCTGAAGGTGCTGTTAGCAGGTGACATGCCGAGTTCACACATGGGGCTGTGTACTATGCAATGTTGTTCCTGAGCAATCAAACTGGATACAAGGATGGTGAGCCCAGGGAGCCTCCCTTCTTAGTTAAGATTTCCGGGACAGCCTGAGGTGTAATAGCAGGAACCTGGCCACTGTGGTTGGCTGTATCTATTACCACTTTAAAGGTTCTTAATATAGTCACATGGATGGTCAGATGTAACATCTTGTTCTCCACAAAACAAGCTCCTCACAGCTGTTTCCCGCCCAGAGGAAAGCCCCTAAGTTCCCAGGCAGTGTAAACTGTGTGTTTATAAAACATGCCTCATGCTCCAAGAATACAAAAACAATCCATGTGTACAAACCTGCAGTTCAGCCGGAATCCCAGAAGCTCAGGACCAGGGAGGGGGGTGTGTATGGATAAGAGAAAGATTCAGTGGCCTTCAAGGGTGGCTCTATTCTGGAGAAGACCCAACTGACCTAAAACTGAACATCGAAAAATGAAGAAACATTATGAGCTTTTGGGAAACAATTTTGACCCAAATATTATTTAAAGCCAAGTGGCTAGCCCCAAGCAGGGAATGATGGAGGGAACCAGTTTGGGTGCCCAGCTCCTCAAGACTAGGAAGAAGTTTATGCCCCCGCCCCCTGAGGGAACCCAGAGTCAGTAACCATCCTTTCTGGCTGACTTTTGCAAGATGGAGCAGCAAAAGTTCATATGCTGGTAAGAAAGCAAGAGTTAGGAGAGGGGATCCTTCCCGACACGGACTGTGTGCTGCACTCACATAAGCTGTTTTGTTTCACGCTGAGTTGGGTTCACCTGGGCAATGACCTTGTGACAAGAATATCAGTCAGAGTCTCCAGTTAGATCTGGAGATCAGCAAAGAAGACAGGAAGAGGAACAGAAATGGGTGCAGCCATGCGAAGTAGTGACTAGCAGATGCTCCACCAGAAATGCTGCTTAACCTCCAGTCAGAACTGAGGAGACGAGGACCAGATCATGAGGGAAACTCTCAGTCTACAACAAACAAACAAAACCAAGAAAACTGGTCCTGTCTGGCCAAAGATGAAAGACAGAATTACTGGAGTCATCAGATGCTATTCAAAACATTAGATCCATCCTTAGCTACGCTGACACCCAAGTCCCTTAAGGTTAAACAGGACAAACTGTGTGTCAGTGTCCACAGTAGCTTATTGGGACTCTGGGAAGTGTTGGGGGTCCTGACAATGACGTTTATGGTAGTAAAAATAAGTAGAACAACATTGATGACTGGATCTGTTCAGACCCTATGCTGGATATACTTAATCCTATAAAGGATCATTTCTGTCCCTTTTCTATGCAGGAGAGAATGAAATGTAGAGAAATCCACTTGTTTTTGCAAGGTCATAGAGAAAACAGTGAAATCAGGCTACAGTTTGAGAGATGGTGATAAGGGCCCAGCGCCTGTGCTTTGCATGGCCCCATATTCTGTTCTGGGGAGATACCTTCTGGGTTTTTGGAGGGGTGTGGGCTTGAGCTCTGCTAGGAGAGTCATGGATGCTAGAACAAAAGAACGGTCTGGGTCTGTGTGAAGCACCCCATCTTATTTCACTCGGTCATGTGACTGACAGTCTCCAACGTGCTCTTCAGGATGTCACTTCAGGAATCCAGGTTTCTGTGAAGTCTCAGTGAGTGAGCCTCACATGAACTTAGGATTGAATCTCACAAATATAAGCAGAAGAGAGGAGAGGAGGTAAGGGGAGGACAGAGAGGGAGGGGGAGAGAGAAAGATACACATAGACAGGCACACACACAGAGAAACAGAGACAGACACACAGAGACACAGAGAGGCTAAGGTTTGAACTTAGTTCATAACATCAGGGAGCCAGAAAGGAAGTGATGAAAGGCAGGCAGCATCTCTTGCCCACCAATGTTCTAAACTCTGGTTCTCTAATTCCTATACACATCCAGACCTCTAGCCCCAGAGCTGCCCCCGCCCCCAGCCTCATGATCTGGAGGACTTAGTATATTGGCCCGATTCTGACTTATGGAATGGGAGGCTGCTGGGCTCACCATGGGTAAAGGCTATCCTTAGTCACTTGGGGCCACAGTCACACTCAACTCCTGCTCTCATATACTTCAAACCTGAGCCTCTGTTTTTCTGTCTCTCTTTAGCCTGACCCTTTAGACTCTTCTAAGTTAAGAAACAAACCTCCTTCCTTCACCTCTGCCCTCCATCCGTGCAAGTGCTGGACACAGCTGTTCTGCTCTCCCGTGATCTCTCAAGGGTGCCTGGTTACAGTCAAGGCCTTAAAAGGGACGAAGGAGATGGGGAAGCTTTAGAGGCAGGAGGTGTGATTGAAGATGGCCTTTTTTCTTCCGGGGTTCAAGGAACTGTCTGGTAACTAGCCAGCTACTCCCATTGTCTTACAGGACAGGGCTAATTCTTGCTCTCAGAGACCTCGATAGTCTGTCCTCTGAGACTCTCCTTTTCTTCCAGCCCCATTAGCAGGGGAAGGTGGCAGCATCTCTGACCATCTCCCATTGGGAGGAGCAGGTTATCAGGGCAGGCAAATTGGTTTTACTTGGAGGTCTTCGGAGAAAAAAGGGAAGCCCAGAGGCCTCAGCCTTGTTCTCTGTTCGAGGAAGTTGCATCTCCCAGCACTACTTTCAAGCAGTCTGAAGCTCATTACAAACACTGAAGGGTGTGTGACTCTGAGGAGAGGCCTGCAAAATGGCAATCTGGTCTGGTGTTACCTTTGAGGGCCAGTGGGAGGAAACTACAAGCCTGTCCAGATCTTATCTTCTCAAGAAGGGGCAGGAAAACAGCCCAGTAAAAGCAGCAGCCTAGGCAGGAACACCAGCTAGTGCCTTCATATCACACACCCACTTGTGGTGAATTTGCCATTTCCCATGAAGATCAAAGAGGAGGATTCCCTGAGGCCCCATGGGGCAAGGCAGGGGTCAGGAGGACAATAGTAATCACCCTGTCTGATGTCCCTGGAAGAACACTGGGAGACTTACCCACTCTCCTCCTCCTCCTCTTCCTTCTGTTTGTCTTGTTTTTAAGATAAGGTCTAATGTAGCCTTGAGTTCACAACATAGGCGAAGATGACCTTGAACTTGTGACTGCTGTGCCTCTACCTCCTGAGCTTTATTAGATATATTCTGTGTGTCCTTGCTTGGCTCTGGGAAATCCAGTTAAACACAGGATAGCCCTTACCCACATAACAAAACCAACCACAATAAAGAGAGTTAAATGACACACCACACACACACACAAATCACACACAAAGAACCGTTACAAGTGGTACATGACTAATTGGCAAATGAAAGACACGTTCATCCTCAGTTTGCTCCCACACTGACATTTTGTGAAGAGGAGGAAGAGCCCTGAGGATGTCACAGCACTGTAGCTAGCTGAAGTGGGGGCAGGGGAGGGTGGCACCTCTCTGATAAGGTGGCTCCTTCTACCTCCACTTGTCTGCTGTTACAACATCTTCTGTAGAAAGGCTTGGTTCCTGAACTGGACTTAGTCCTACTTGATCATGCTCTCTGAAAGCTCTGACTCTATCACACAAGCACCCTTCTGCCTCTCTTCCTGAACCCATTACTGAAGTTTCTGTTATTTGCTGAAGCCATGCTTTTGGCTTTCAGGGTAGATACCAGCAGCAGTGTGTCTGCTGTTGCCTTAGCTTTTCATCTCTTTTCCCCATGGTTCTGGGCCTACAGAATCCTTAATAGAAATGAACTGAATGAAGCTAATTGCTTGGGAACAAATCCCAGCCTCATTTTTCTCTGCTATGGGATTATGTTCTGATACATTGTAAATATTTGTCTCTCCTAGTTGTTTAATAAAATGCTGGTTAACCAGAAGGCAGACTGTAAGTGTGGGCGAGGTTACAAGACTAAGAAAACTCTGGGAAGAGGAAGGATGCTGCACTCAGAAAAGGTACTGAGCCGCATGGCTAAACAAGATAAAAATCATGGGTTCATTTAAGAATTAAGAGTTAGGAGTTATATGACTAAGCCATAGGCTGACTAACATGAAATTAATATAAGCCTTTGTATGATTATTTGGGGCTAAGTGGCAGTGGGGCTACAAGTGGGTCTGAACCTAGGGGACAGGCTGGAAAGTGGGCCAGAAACTCCTTACTACAACTCTCTAGTAGTGAGTCTCAGAGTCTCAACTTCCTCTTCTGGAAAATGGATACAAGAGGGAGATCTTTATCATAAGACTGCTATCGAACTCAGACCAGATCCAGAGTGCCCAGTGAGTATCAGGGGTCCTTCTCACACCTACACATGAATCTAAATCACCTGTGCAGTGTCTTGTTAAAAATGCAGATTCTTTGTAGTCCTGGGTGACAGTGAATTTTCTATATTTCTAGTAAGTTTCTTGCTTGGCCTGGTGACCACTGATCCAAGCCCTACACCTGGGGTCAAAAGGCACTACAAGACCAGAGGATGAGAATTCTATATTTCCATGGATGATCTTCTTCAGCAATGAAGGCTTACGTCGATTGTTATTTTCTCAGCATGTTACCTTCTTCCTCTCCCTCGGTGTTACCCCATGCCCATTGCTGGTCTGTCTGTCATTTGGGTCTACTATCCTCTGATTCCAGACTTCCCTTGGACTCTGCCTCTATGGAGACATTGCTCACCATTGCTGATCATACCCCTTTAAAGTTTCTACTTTTGGCCCATAGAAATTTTTTTTTTTTAAATTTTTAGTTTTCCTGAAGTTACCTCTGGTTAAAGCTCATTTTGTTTTCCTTTTTCTCTAACCCACCAGGAAATTTATAGGTAATTTTTGAGTTAAGTAATAGTAATGTCTCCCATGCCCAAAAGTTTTATGATAAAATTAACCTGTTCCCACTCTCCATCTTTCTTTTATAGTTTGGCTCCTACATGCTTTATTTTGTGTTTGATTTTAAGTGACACTATGATCTGTATAGAGATTCTGCTCTCTCACTATACTGTAGCAATAATAATAATTCCTACCTTATTAGGATGTTGACAGAATTACATGAGTTTTTGGAATAGTGTTTGGTTACTGGCAAGCCACTAAAGGATGTGATTTGTTATTGCTATTTTCAAATCCTTTTGAAAAGTGAGATTCTATACATCAATGTATATGATATGCCAGTAAGCTTTCATATTGCATTAGAATACTTTAGACAGCTTTTAAGTTAGAAAGAGAGGTATAGGATTAGTTAAACACAGGGGATTGTAAACTTCAGGGGTTATGTCTCTTACAGTCTGACTAGGTAGTTGGAATAGAATAGAAGCTGTCCTTTCCTCTTCTGGAATGGGCCACATGGTCTGTTTAAGGGTCTAGACTATCCACACTGCTAATGGCATTGAACATTTAAGCTAAAGTTTAAGCTAAAGTCATTCTCTTGAGGCTGATCTTTTCTTATATCATTTCTTTAGCTTTCTGGTTCATTCTAGCCCTTGACTTTTAGGTTTTGTCCCTCATACCTGTGTCAACTAAGTTTTTACCCCAGTATCTGAGTTTCAGTTTACCTGGCATTGTTGCCTCCTCTAATTTACCAGCCATGTCTGTTCCAGGAAAGTTACTACGTGTGATTCTGTGTAGCCCCTAGGACTTTATTGATGAGTTTCTAGGGTTTGTGTGTGTGTGTATGTGTGTGTGTGTGTGTGTGTGTGTGTGTGTGTGTGTGTGCTCTGTACCCTCATGATCCCAATTCAACCACCCAATGACATTTATGATGAATTCTGTAAAACCCTGATGGAAATGATAGAGATATAAGAGCAATTGAAAGGAAAGGCCTGGCTCTCACATAGGTTTTATTTTAGTGGGGATAGACAGGCAATTAGCAGTTGACTACACAGTGACACAAACTGTACATTCCCAAGTATGACCCAGGGCTGGGCCAAATGCAGAGTGCAACCCTGTGAAATTAGAATATCTGTTAACAAGACATGCAGGTAATTTGTTTGTACATTACAGTTTGAGACATCCTGATATGGGATGTCTTTCTGTATGTTGTGAATTATCATTGAATAATAAAGGATCTGTTTTGGCCTATGGCAAGGTACCTTAGAAGCAGGTGGAAAATCCAAGCATAGATGCAGTGGAAGAAGGGCAGAGTCAAGAGAGACTTGGTCCAGCTGCTTAAGGAGCAATATGTAAAGAAATAGGTAAGCCATGGGCCACGTGGCAAAGCAGATTAATGGAAATGAGTTAAGATGAGAAAGCTAGCTAGCAATAAGCCTGAGCCATAAGGTAAACAACATGTAATTAATCTAAGTGCCTGAGTCATTTTTGGGGGCTAAGCAGAGGCGGGCAGTCTGGACTATGGGACTAGGCTGGGTCAGAAACTTATACTACAACATCCCATTCATGTCATAAAGGAAAGGATGCTGTCCTTTCTTCTATGGCACGGACAGAGAGGCTGATTTGGCAACTTAGCATTGTAGCCAGAAGTTTCTGGCCTAGCCTAGCCTGGAGGTCCAGATCCACAGTTTCACAGCTACTTAGTCCCAAATAATCACACAAAGGCTTATATTCATTACAAACTGTTTGGCCTATGACTTAGGCTCACTACCAGCTAGCTCTTATAACTTAAGGCATCCCATTTCCATAAATCTATTGTATTGCCACATGACTCTGTGGCTTTACCTGTGTTCCATTACATCTCACTTTCTGAGTGGCTGCCTACAAGTGTCTCTCTAACTCTGCCCACCTCCTTTATCTCTGCTTGGATTTCCCACCTGCCTCTGAACTGCCTTACGATAGGCCCAAACAGCTTCTTTATTAACAAATAGTGATAAAGTATACTCACAGCATACAGAAAGACATCCCACATCATAGCATCTGTCCACCAGTGACCAGGAGAAAGAAGGAATATGCTAGGTGAAGGAGGCAACAAGCAGAGGTTATGGGTTATGAACATAATTTGAAGTAAACAGGATTTTCTGATTGGGTGCAGATAACAGAAAAAAGAGAGTCCAGGATGACTCCAAGCTTGACAGAAACTAGATACTCCACTGCCATTTGCCAGAGGATCTGGTTTAATGGAGAAAATATTCTTAACATGTTTTGTTTGGGGACAGGGTCTTTCCCTATGTTGTCCTGGTTGTTTCTGTAGATCTGACTGCTTCTGGCTCCTGAGTGTCAGATTAAAGGTACATGGCAGGCCTGGCTAACATGTTAAGGTGTGTGTGTGTGTGTGTGTGTGTGTGTGTGTGTGTGTGTGTGTGTGTGTGTATTAGGTATGTAGAGACCAGAGGAAAACTTACAGGAATCGTTTTTCTCCTGAAATTTGAGAGGAAACAGCAATTATTTTTATCCACCGAGCCACCTCAATGGCCCCTGTTTAAAACACATTAAATGAGAGATTAGTGAGACTGGATGAGGAAGTTCAACTTTTTGGGAGACAGTTGAAATAGGATTGACTTCTATTCTGACTAGCTGACTTCACGGCTAAACAAACTGAGTCTGCGTCAGGTCAGGAGGCCTTGATAGAGGCTATGGGGCTTATGCTTTGTCTTTTAGTCCCACAGTATATCACCTATAAGCATGAAATCTAGTCAATGAATAATTGAGGCAGATTTGTTTAATTAGGGAAATCCCTCAGTCTTATGGATATATGGAAATATAAGAAATTCCAGCTCTGATGTTTTCTGTCAAAGCCTCAGTCTTGGGTTAGAGGGCTCATGGCCTGGATCTCCACAGCCATTCTAGAATCTGACACCTAGTCATATCTGACACCCTCTTAGGTGTCAGGGATGGCAACTATATAAATTTGTTCTAAGACACTGGAGGAAGCTCAGTGTAAACTGGACCCAAGAAAGGATCTCAGGGCTGGAGAGAAAGCTCAGTCAGACAACAGTTGGTACACAAGGATGAAGGAGGATCTGTGTTCTCTCCAGAGCCCATGACAGGTGGAGAGAAACAGAAGCCAGGACTGACAATGTGTCCATGGGATACTAGTGCTGGGCAAGTGGAGACAGGAGGATCCCTGGAACTTCCTAGTCAGTGGTCAGCATCACAGTACAACAGCTGGGGCTAACTTCTGGCCTCTGCTGCATGTGCCTACATGTGCATGCACACCCATTCGCACATGTGTGTCCACACATCCACTTCCCACTGCTTTGCTCAACTCAGAGATCACTGCATTTTGCCCTTTTGTCAGCCACCTTCCTTCAGCTGACAGCTCAGTTCTTTTCTGCTTGTTCGCAGCATGTGTGACTCCTCTGTAATAGCAGGAATCCTGCTGCCTTTTGAGATCTGCCTACTCACAAAGCCTCCTGGATTAGAAGGTAGGGATTCAGCCTCCTGCCTAATTTATAGTAGGTTCATAGTGATGGACTTTGGGGTACATGGGATGCATACACATTATACTTACTTGGGTGACTGTGACGATGACCTCAGTAGCTGTTTTTGGTCATTCCTTGTGGGCTTGAATTTTCTAGTGTAGGAAGAGGCTTAATGTTCTCTAGCCTTCTTCAGCCTCAGGCAGCAGTGAATAAAATCAGATGTTCACTAATTTGACAACTTGAGCTCACCATCTCCCATGTCTGAAACTCGGATGGTAGAGGTGTAGACCATAGTTGCGAATGGATGGTGAAGAAGCAGGCTCCTTTTTGTGTAGAGTGCTATTCTCTCAGAGAATCTGTCCTCACTGCCAATGAATGGCCAGGCTCATGGGTCTCTAAGGAAGCTATGGTTATATGTATATTGTCAACTAGAGATGAAGAGTGGAGAAAGAGAGAGAGAGAGAGAGAGAGAGAGAGAGAGAGAGAGAGAGAGATCAAATGCATTTGCTTGATATTTTTCAATTTAAGGCAAACTTTCTCAGGGTTTGAGATCTGTAGCAGACTCAAGAGCTTTCTTCTTCCTTAAGGTTTTTTTTTTATTGTTTTGTTTTGTTTTTCCAAGACAGGGTTTCTCTGTGCAGCATTGGCTGTCTTGGAACTTCTTCTGTAGACGAGGCTGGCCTTGAACTCACAGCCTGCCTCTGCCTCCCGAGTGCTGGTGAGGGACATCTCTGCCCAGCCTCAAGTGCTTTCTTAAGGAGACTGGTTTCACATAGTATAAAGAATGAACAAATATTCTCTGTGCCAAGGGATGTCTACATTCAGGGAGCAAGGCAGGCTGCTGAGACCATGCTTTGTAATGCTCTGCATGAGCTTATCCAAAACTGAACTTAGTATAGCAGTTCAGAGAATATAGTTGGAAATGGACCTCTTGGACCTTCAGCAAAGGGGTGTGATAACTGTGTGACTTCAGACAATTTAGTTGGCCACACCGTGTCTTAATTTTTCATCTATAAATGAGCATATTTTTATCCCATGCAATTGTTGTGAGGATCATATGCACATAAAGGATATTTGCCGTTGTCAGTTAGGAGAGAATTCATAGTCTTCGGTCTCTTGAAGAACTGTAATGAGGGGTGGTCCACAGGGGCCAGTTGCTAGGGCAGAAGATTCCCTGATGAACTGGTTTCTTCTCTTGTTGCCATGACAAAATAACTGATAATAACAACCTGGGCAGGTTTATTTTGGCTCACGGTGTAAGGGTTTGCTCCATCATCTTGAGGAAAGCTCTGTGTGGGGAGGAGAATGAGGCAGTGGGTCACATGTCTGCAGGTAGGATGTAGACCGGGTGAGGGCAGGTTTCTACTTGGTTTTATTCCCTTTGTAAAATTCATACAATGTTTTAATAATTTGAGAATTTCATACAGTGTATTTCGGTCACTCACTCCTAGCCTTCCCCAAAGCATTCCCTCTTCCCTATCCCTCCACTCATGTCCTCTGTTGGTTCTTAAACACTATAATGCTCCAAATGTCCTGGTCTTTCTCTTTTTTACATTCAGTCTCAAACCTCAGTCCATGGGATGGTACCACCTGTATTCAGGGCGAATCTTCCTTTTTCAGTTAAACTTTTCTAGAAACTCTTACAGACACACACCCACAGAATGACACATTCTGAATGTGTCACTCTGAATTCTGTCAAGATGACAAGGGAGAGTAACCACTGCACCTGCCCTCTGTACCTTCACGACACACTCTTCCTTTCCAGGGTGGTAATGTAAACAGCACACGCTTTTTTTCTAAAATAATTTTTTTCCTGTTATTTAGTGTTTCTTGAATCACCACCAACACCATTATCAGCATCACCAAATATCACCTGAAGATTGCTAACTAAGGCTGGATACTTCAGGTGCTTGGGACACCATTTTTCTTCTTTGGTAGATTCTGGCCCTTTCTCTCCTAGCTGGGTGACTTTGGATACATTGCTTAATGTCTTTAAGGTTTAATTTTTCCATCTATAAGATGGGTGTATAAAATGGAAGTGATGACTGGTCATTGTAGTCTTGGTGGTGGGGGAGAAGGGCTTTAGTTGTTTGGACTTTTGGATCTTCCCCAAGTTGTGTCCCCTGTAGTTCATGGACCTGCCCCTGATAAACAGGTGATGATGGGGATGTATCCACTTCCCCATAGTGTAGGTAATGTTAGATTTCAGCTTACTTTTCCTGTAGGTTTGAGGTTGGGAATTCAGAAGCATTAAAAAAGCATAAGTTAATTACCTTTGGCATCTCAGGTAGATTTCTAGGTACACAACCGATTCAACTTTATAACCTGCAGCTATACTTGGAGGGTCTTTGAAATAGAGAAATTTTCCATGCTGTGGCCAGAGATACACTTTAGTTAAAAGCTCAGAGCATGGTGGGCATGGTGTCAGGTGAGCAGCCAAGCACCTCAGGGTCCCACACAGAAGTCCTTTCCTGGAAAGATCTTAGTTTGATAATTCAAGAAAGTGAAAAGACTTAATCTGAAAATTTTGCTAGGGAGTTGTTATTTAAAGGGAGTTGTCTATAAAGAGGTCTTCAGTTCCGTTCAATTTCTTCACCAAGTCAACACAATCACAGTGTGAAAATGACTCTGTGGTGACATTTCCGATGCGGTATTTCACCTTTTTTTGTTTGTCTTTGGCTAAAAGCACAGTCAGACCTTTGTGCACAACATGGATTCTGAGAGGCCATTGAAGGTTGTGTGGGAGAATCTTTAAGACATCTCAGGGAACAGTGAGCACAAACACAGCCTGTGCCATCTCGCCTCAAGGCTGGGAAGGCTGAGGGTTTTTCTGCAGTAACCCCACTCTTCCTGCATCCTATCCCTGGAAAGATCTGGAAGGCACATCCCTTGGCTTCTATATGAGACTCAGTCCATTCATCTATTGAATAAATATTTGTTGAGTCTTTCCTAGTGCCAAACCTCTTCCAGATACTGAGCATATTACAGCAACAGAACAGGATGATGATTCCTACTGACATAGAAGTCACTCTTCCCGAGACTGGCTGACTATTGTTCTGTTCTTTCTGACTTTTTTGTATATGCTATGTGCCATATAAATGTTTGAATGAAACTTAAGTTTCATACATGTCTTAGATTTCTTAGATTTGTATAAGTAATATATGATAAAATCAGAGTTATTTTCTTATATAGTACAATTATACAGTTATATCTTTTTAGATTGTATGTCCCAAGAAGATAGACTTAGGTTCATTCAATTTTTTTTTAGAACCCATAATAATAGTACCTCTCTTGCTTTCTTTCTCTCCCTCTTTTCTTCCTCCCCCCCTCCTCTCTCTCTCTGTGTGTGTGTACATGTGGAAGATAGAGTAGCTAATTCTCTGGTCTCTACTTCGTTAGGGCTAGGATTACAAATATTAAATGTCCCCCATGGAACCTGGTTTGGTCATTTTGATGGAGGAGTGGTCCTGGGCATTAAACTTGGATCTTATGTTTGTGTATGACATGTGTATGACAAGCAGTTTATTGTCTGAGCCATCCCCAAGCCTCTCAGAATATATTCTTTAAGTCAGCTGCTACTTTCTGGCTGTGTACTCTGAATTGGGTGTTAGAGATAGTGATGGACATCCTCACCAAGGTCATAGTTTAATTTAGTGGCTATGAAAATAGAGTGATGATGACATAATTTTTCCTACGTTTAATTTGGGTTTACTAATGTACAGACCTCTATTTTGCTTTCTCAGTCATTGAGAAGGGACCTAAGCATTCTGTAAGTTAAGTCTTTCTTCCTGTATAGGTGAGCCAGTCCTACATCCAAGATGACAGTAGCTTCAAACATACCTCATGTGAAGGGCTTCCACAAAGGGGCACCCACTCAGTTAAGTGAAAATGGTGTTTGGTCACCCTAGTTCTTTTCTTCTTGGTGTACTTTACCCATACACCCCTCTTGGCCAAGGATCCTCAATTATCATTACCTTTCCACTAATGAAACCTCTTAGGAAAGCTCAATAATTCCTTCAAGTAGAATATAAATCATTGATTTTAAGGAACTCTATGGGGACCATTGTATTTAAGCAGACAAACATTTACTTATAGATGGCTCTCTATCCTGGATACATGTCATCATTGATTGTGATAAGTTGACAATATCTAGAGGGCTTTATTCACATGCTGTAATTGTAACTAAAATCCATGTGAGAAGGGTGAATCTCATTTCCAGTGGAGGTTATGAAACATTCCTAAGTAATATATGCTCAGTGTGGGATTCCTGGGTCAATGTAGAATCAATACCATTTGGGAACTTGGAAACAGAATTTTAAACCTTCTGAATCAGAAAAATCTGGGCATGGAGGTTAGCAAGGTGCATATTAAAAAGTCTTTGTCATGATTCTGATGCTCTTTGTTTCTGAGGTCTGAGGTCCACTGCTTTAAACTAGAGGATGAAATCGTATCTGGGACACTTCAGCCAAGAGTGAGAATAATGTGAAGTTACATTCCAAATGTGTATGGCTAGTCCATGTATACACAAGGCCAGCTACGTTTGTTAGTTAATCTGTGAAACACTCCCAGATTTGCATGTAAACATCAGTTTTAGGACTTGGGAAAATAGGAAGGGAAGGGACGATTTCCCAAATATGGCAAACGCTGGTTTGTTGATAGTATTAGTGGAGGGTAGTTAATTATGTCAGTGGTGATGACTACTCCCCTTTTACTCTCAGGTCCCACAGGCCACAGACCACAAGTAAGGACTATGGGAAGGGCAGAGGATACAGTTGTGGCAGGAGATGTAAATGATTGTATTTGCTAAGCTAAACTGTGTAGAGTTAGTGATTATGGAATTCTTCGGTATAACATATGAATGTAGATGTGTGTGCAGTTATGTACAAACATGATGCGCTAGAGGTACATTGGGCATCTTCCTTAAACACTCTCCACCTTATATATTGAGACAAAGACCCTTATTTGAACCCGGAGCTCACCAATTCAGACAATCCAGCTAGGCAACTTGCTCTGGGGATCCTTTGTCTCTGTCTCCCATGTACTGGGGTTATATTTTATAAGAGTTCTGGAGATTCAAACTCCAGTCCTTATGTGACTCTGCCTATTTTATCCACTCTCTATCTGGGTGGAATTTTTAAATTATGAGTTTCAGTCTCAAAGTAGTAGTCCCTCACACATCAGAATATAGTGATTTTAAGATCTGAAAGGATTGTGGATAGGAAAGATTGCCAAAACATTTACCTGAAATGCACTTACATTTCAGTTCTCTTTAACTAGCATTGTTCTCTGTATTGAAGACACCAAGATGAATGAGAAAGACACCATCAATAGTTAGGGGACCCTGGAGGAAAACACAAACAAGAAGACAACTGATGATAAAGAGACATAGGATGCTTTGTGAACATTTAGCCATTGGCTGTATGTTATATCTGGGACTCAGGTAAGTCCTTGCTGAATAAAGATTACTTATCTGAAAACTGAAGGTTAAATAAGGGTGCAGGGAATGGAAGGACACTGCGAAGAGAACATTCTAGAGAGAGGGAGATCACAAGTGAGAGCTTGGTATAGAGAGAGGCTGGAATGGAAGTTTTATGAGCAGTGAGCTGAATGTACCAGACCCTAGAAAATATGGTGAAATGCAGTAGAAGATGGAGGGAGAAAGGAAGCAAGCCTAGACCCAGAGAGCCTAGGGAGTTAGTGGCAAGGTTTGGACCAGGGCCCAGGGACAATTGAAAACCACTTAGAGGCTTAACACGGTGGGGGAAAAAATGATGGATTTGCATGAAAGATAAATCTCTAGGCTATATCTTGGAAGTGAATTGGAGGAAGAACTGTGAGTATTGGGAGACAGGAGATGTCTGTCATGCAGATTAAATTTACAAATGTTTGCTTAGGGAAAATATGAAATGAACTAAAAATTAGATTAAAATGTGTAGTTAACCATGTGTTCTTTTTCAGCCTTAGTTTTGTTTCTTTGAATGAAATAGATTTCTGACATCTATGGAGACCTAGCCAGGGGCATGAATCAATCTGCAGGCAGTAACTGAACACTACCTATGTGCCAATCACAATATAAAATATGGTGCTGGGGCCTGCAAGCTGGCTGAGCAGGATACCTTAGCAGGTTAAGGCACTTGCTGTCAGGCCTAACAACCTGAGATGGATCTTCAGAACCCATGTAGTGGAAGGAAAGAGCCAATCCTTCTTGTTGTCTTTGCATCTCCATGAGCATCCCACAGTGTTCAATACACTCATACAATAAATAATATAACAGCACACTGTGCTGGGTCCCCTGGGAGATTCTTGGAAGGCTTGGTCCTTGCACACCAATACCTGAGTATTAGAAATAAACAAAGCCGCATAGATGTTCACTGAAGATTCAGGGCATATGTGGTTAATTGTCAGAAAGTAAGAATAGTCACAAACCCTCTACAAGGAGGGTTAGACATATTTTTGTGTGTCTGGAGGCCTTGAGCAGAGCTTTGAGGGATCCTAGGAGTTGAGTAGATGACCAGCTCCTCTGGGAGCACACTACATGTCAGAAGTGGTGTGACCTGTGAACTTTGTGGTTTAATTTATCCAGACTTTCAGAGAGAGTTAGTTGAACCTCATTGATGTGGAAGAGGACATTTGTCTTTGTCCCCAAATGTGGTACTAGTAAGTGTCCCCTTCTTAATGAGTGGCCAAGTTTCTGCTTCTTCTGCTGGAGTAGGGCATATGGATGGGTAGATTTGTTGTATGGGCATGTGGCATTGATTTCGAAGAGACTTGGGAAGGATGGAGATGGATGAGGTATTTCTCAGAATGGGGAGTGTAGTGGGCTTCTCTAACTCTTGATGCTCACTCCATTACCTGATGCTCACTTCATTACCAGATGCTGTACTTTACAGACTATTATCTAGTCCCTAAGAAGGTTAAAAATTAGATGTATCAGAAGTGAGTCATTCTAAAAATCCCCATTCTAAGACGCTCAAAGTCACTGGCCCTTTGTATGGAGACAGTCTGCTCTTGTGCAGGAGATAAATGCCCTTGAAGTGTATATTTAGCTCTGAATTACCCTCAGATCTCAGGTATATGTTGCTTCTTGACAGCCACTTGATACCATCCTGGGCTAAAACTGGGGAGGAAGCTGAGGACACAGGGCTGAAACTGTCCTACACTGGCATCATCTGATTTGGACAAGACTTGAGGGAAGAGAGCTGAGTGCCTATAGGGTGGCTTCTGGGAGATATAGTGGATTAGGCTGAGGAGTGTAAGCATGTCAAGGTGCTACAGAGAGCCTGTCTGCTTGTCTTCCTGAAGATGCTGCAAGTTAAGTCCAAAAAGGTACAGTATATTGTGGATATATATTACATATTTAATAAACCTGAATATTGAGGAGAGAGCAGCCAGTCAAATCTTAGGCAGACAGCTCAGGAAATTCTTAAACCTTGAATACAAAGATAAACACCTGAGTCAGTCACACACACCTTTAATCCCAGCACAGGGAATGGGAGAGTGGTGACCTACATTCTTGATCCCACAACTCCAGAGACAGAGCTTCTGTTTCTGTGAGTTCAAGGTTACACCGCTAATTCTAACCTAGATGGGTAAAATCCTAGATGGTTTTAGAGTTGTAAAAATCCAGAGAGAGGAGAATCGACTGGAAAAAACAACTAGCAAAAGCGACTGGCAGAAGCGACTAAAAGCAAAGCTAAAAAAGTTGCAAGACAGCTGGATGAGAATTGACTGTGGTGCTTCCTCTCTCTGATATTTCAGCCTTCCCCTGATATTTGCTCTCAGTCTCATTTGTGATACTACAGTATATGTTAGAATGCTACCAGCTTTGAAGGTTCTTTGTAGAGGTTTATGCGTTCAGTGGCAGCCAAAGAAGTAAACACTAAAGACAGATAAGGGACCCCACCCACTCCATTTTCCTGGGAGTTGAGCTTCTTCCTTTTGAGGGAGGATCTTGTGCAGCTCAGGCTGGTTTCAAATTCATAGTCCAGGATAGCCTTGAAATCTTCCGATCTTCCTCCCTTTATCTTGAAAGTGCTAGAATTAAGGAATGGCCACTGTGTTTACTTTAGGCAGAGCTTGGGATCAAACCCAACAACTAATGAATGCTGACAAAGCACCCTATTAACTGAACCACATACCTGTCCCTGGTCCTCTTTTTAATTATATTTTAGGAATTTGACCAGTAAGAGTTATTTAAACAATACAAAAATTCTGATGATAAAAATGAACTGAACATCTTTATCATTTTAGTGGCCTTTTCACAGCATGTTTTTTGGAAGCATGGCTCTGAGACAAAGGAGATCCTGACTCTGTGATACCCAAAGTACCGCAGCACTGGGTCCCAAGAACTGCACATTGTGCACACATCAGGCAAATCTCTGCTGGGGTTGCTGTGGGCAAGTGTAATGAGCACTAGGCAGAGGGCTAATGGCAGGAATAAGAACAATGAGCTAGTGTAAGGGGCCTGTGGAAGTGACAGTCCACTGGGGCTGTGGAGACATGTTTGTCTAGGCAGGAAGCCATGTGGGACCCTGAGCCAACATACTCTGGCATACCTCCTAACCACACCTGCAGCAGCTCCCCTGGACACATTAAGGGAGGTCAGGAGTTGTGGGTGGGTTTCCGAACCCCATTCCTTCTAGCATTGTTAGTTTTTCTGTTCCCTGGTTAGGACTGAGAACATTCCCCAGCTCCAGGAAAATTCTCCACTATGTTCAAGCTACTTAGACTTCTCCTTAGTTACTTTATGAACTCACTATCTGGGATCTCTGAGCTAGAGACACTGAATCCCGATGAGCTGGCCCGGTAGGGAGGAGGGGAGAGGGAGAAGAGGGAAAGGGGGGTAGAGAGAGAGAGAGAGAGAGAGAGAGAGAGAGAGAGAGAGAGAGAGAGAGAGAGAGAGAGAATGAGAATATCCTGAGGGCTCTTCATGGATATGAACCAAATGAATGATTCTGAATGTGCCAAACCCTTTTGCTGTGGTCTCACTGTTGACATAACAGAGGTAGAATTATATCCTGGTGAGTGAGTAGTTTTCTCTTCAGGTGATTCCTGATTGACACCTCTGCTGTCAATAATTTGAGGACAAGGTACATTTCTTAGACCAGACATGGTGCTATGCACAAATGTCTGAGGAGAGGGTCAGGCTAAGTCCACGTGGATAAACAATGGAAAAGAGGGCTCAGGGAAGTTGGCCAGACACCCAACACTAATTTTGATTTCAAGTATGGAGAAAATGGTGACAGCAGTACATAGGGATGAGCTGGACATTTTTGCCATGACTGCTTCCCCATGCCTGGCATTGTTGGACTTGTTCTTAGAATAAGATTTTTAGGTTAGGTTTCAGTGATAAAATGGCCAATAATGACTGGATACTATTTCTACTTTATGTAGCATTTGGCCTGAGGCTCATATCATCCTGATGAGGAACTGTCTCATCTCTGTTTTACAGATGGGGGATGTTATAGAGTGTTGAGCGCTTTGCTCAAGGTTCTATGTACTTGCTAAAGCTGGAATTTGAACCCAGAGCTATCCGATTCCACAGATCCCATTCCTCACCATTTTTTTTTTTTATGGAATCTTTTAGACAGTACCAGCTGATCTCGACTATGTTGAGTGTTGTTCAAAGGAAGGGGCAAGTTTCAGGTCTGGATGAAACTTTGAAAGAGGTGACAGAGCCCTTAGCATTGCAGTATGAGGTGGTACCTGAGGACAGGACAGCCTTCCTTACCTCTCTTTCCATCTTGGTGGTCACTGGTTTTTGTGTTAGTAACTGGGAAGCCTCCCTCTGTGGTTGCTCTTGGCAGGCTCTTTTCAGTTGTCTCTAAGGCTGGCAGTAGTTAGTGAAATTGCTTATTGTTTTCAGAGTTTGATGGTGTATCTACATTTAGGACTAGAGTAGAAAAATAAACAAATACCAGTGTCCTTCAGTATCTAGGGTGATTGGTTCTAGAATCTCTCTGGGTACTAAAGTCTATTAATACTTGAGCCCTTGTATAGAAGGGTTATAATATTTATATATGATTTATACACATTTTCCCATATGCTTCAAATTATCACTAGAAACTTATAATACCAGATGCCCTACATCATAACAATGCTTGTTATGTCATAAGGACAAGAAAAGTCTATATATACTCATTATAGGCACAATGTTTCTTTTTTAATGTTTGTAATTTTTTCATTCTGGTTGGTTGAATCTACAGATATGAAGGCATCTTCAGATATGGAGGGTTGACAGTGTTCATTTCTTGGGATGGCCACATCCCAGGACCCATACTTAGTGGCCATTTGGTTTAATATGTATTTCATGGATAGTCACAGAACACTGTGCCTACCCTCAACTATTGTTCCTACCCAAGGATATTAGAGATCTGGATTAGAGCAGATTTTTGAATGTCTGTCATTTACTCTTTTATCTAATCAGTTGGAGCTGTCATCATAGCCTCAGACAGATGGGAACATATGGCTACCTTGGCTAGATTATACACTTAATTGGAATTTGAAAACCATGAATTACTAACCTGGCATCTTGACCTCAAGTAACCATAAGAGACTGCCATGATAACAGTGGATAGGCCTGGGGAGATCTAGGTAGTATCAACCCACAGCGATATCTCACCTAGTGATCCAAATTTGTACTTGCTATTGATTTGTATAGTTGTGAATCTGAGTGACTGTGCAACATTATCTGTCATTATTTTTGTTGTATATTCTTATTTTTTTATGGACCAGGTAAGACTGCCCTCAAGACCTGGGCTCAAACCTATTCACAGAGCTAGCTTAGTAATATAATAATACTAGAGTAATAATATGTTTACTCCTAGTCAGTGTGGTTGCTCTGCTTTGTACTCATTAAGTCATCTAAACTTTTAATAGAATTTGATAATGTAAGTATCCTGAGAATATAAGATTGATAGAAGCATTTGATTCTCAGATTAACTACCAAGGTCTAGTTTAGGCTGGAATGTCTCTTGTCCCCTAAGCTTGGAGCCCAGGAGTGAAGCAAAATTTAGGCTAGGCTTTGCTTTCTGAAAAGGATGGAGAAGCGCTATCAGGAAAGAGTTAGATAAGTAAGACAATCTTCTCAAATGTGATCTCAGGACCAGGAGTTAAAATACCAAATGCCTGGCCCCATATGCACACACCAAGCCAGAAATTCTTAGGGTGGTGACGGCTGCATGATAAAATTAAGAAATCACTGCTATGGGCCCCTTTCATTTTCCTGTAGGTATCCACAATCATACTTTCTATTCTTTTATTGCAAAGAGATAGGTTCTCTAAGCTGCTTCTGGGGTTTTCCAAGTGGGTTCTGGAGTCTTTGGATTAACATCACCTCACCTCCTGCTCTCAGGTATCTGAAAGAGTGGAAAGGTAGCTATCCCTTATTCTCAGTCCTTGAGAAACTGGGTCTCTCTGAGCTCAGTTTCTACTTTTTCATTGTTAGAACATCCAAGTTCTTGATGGATCTTTTGATCATGGAGTACCCTGGGTTTATGTCATCGATTTCCTTTATCTGTATCTCTTGGCAGAATTTAAAAAAATGTTCTAAAATTGTGCCAAAGGTATTATTTTGTGCATATATTCTCCCTCCATTGCATACCTTGTTGAATAAATGTCAACTTTATAGAGTCAGGGCCAAATGCAAGGAGGAGACTGTAGGATACTATTTAACACAGACCTGCTGAATGAGTGGATAAATACATAAGTGAATGAATGGATGACTAAGTGTATGGATAAGCCATTTACTGTCTGAGGCTTATTTCTGGGATAGGGAAGAAATGTGATGTTGTGATGGAGAGCCGTGAAGTCAGTTCTTGTTAGATCCCTGTCTCTCCTCTTTATGAACAATGTACATCAGCCAAGTTTCTTAGCCCCATTATGTCTGTTTCTAGATATATGAGAAAAGGCTAATGTTTCAAAGATTATTATGAATATTACATGAACTAGTGTGTGCAGAGCATATAAAAGAGTTTCTAATATATAGAACTCTTCTCTATATTAGCTTTGGGAGCTAAAACGTGGAATTCTTAAAGCTGTTTGACCTCCATTTTCCCACTTTACTCCTGTCTCACATGCTAGCCTGCCTCTGTCTGTTGGACATGTATTAAGGGCGATTTATTTCAGTTTTAGGACAAAAGTACTTATGTTAATTTACTGTAGTGTGTTTGTGTGTGAGCATGTATATGTGTATGTTTATCATGTTCATGGGATTTTCTTTCACTCATAATAGAAGGCACATGGCTCTGTTAAAAGCTTCCCTATTTGTTATCAGTAAAAATAATAACAGGAGTAATGTCACCACATACACAACCTTTTCTGTTTGCTAGGCATAGTGTACTTTAGTGGCCAAGGAGTTACCTGAGGCAGGGAATATCATATACTCAAGTAGTGACTGATTTTATTGACTGTCTTATAGAGGGAAGGCTTGGCTCACTTCATTCACTGATACCATATTGGTATCATAAGCCTCTCTGCTTAATTGGATCATTTCTTTTCCCTTCAGAATTTAAAGATGCCTACAATTTTAAGGGATTTTTGTTTAAGATCTTACTCTCATGCTTTTCTTCTTCTTTTTCTTTTCCTTCTTACGTTCCTATTTCTGTCCTTTTCATCTTATCTCATTCGTCCACCCATCCATCCATTGATTCAAGTTGTCCTTCTTTTAGACCAAACAAAATATGCAGCTTTGAGCTCTCCAGCTGCAGCTGTGACCTAAAGCTTCTCAGGAGCTTGGCTCCTATGCAAATCAACTTGTTCTCACATGTTGGAGCCTCTGCCTTTTGGTAATAAGCAGTCCTTTTGTTCACAAGGAAATGGACTTTGACTTTATTGCAATTCCTATTTCCATAGTATTTGGACACAAATTAAAGAATATACCTGGTGATAATCTTAGTCACTGAGGGCTTGACATTCCAGGAAAGAGAGAAGGTGTTTCCTTTGTGCATCTTCAGATGGATGTGTGATTGACAAGCATAGTTACAATTACCGAGCAAGCTACCTTCCCTCCGTAGAGACTTCAGTACACAGACAATAAGGTATTGCGCTGGTCAGGCCAACGGTCTGGGGACATCCTCTTCTTTCGATATCACCAAGAAATGTAATGATGTTGAGAGTTCTGAGGCTTGGAGTGGGTTCCAGGTAGGGTCACTAGGTCAGTGTTCCTTAGGAGAATTATAGGAATGAAATTGTTTCTGGGAGCAGAGCATTCGTGGGGCCAATCTCTTTCCTATGCATGAGAAATAAGGGCAATGTGTTTAGTTAGACAAAGGAGTATTCCATGCTATGCTTAAGGTGGAGGATTTTGGTTTCCACCCTTTTAATATTTTTGCTTATTTTTTGAGATTTTTATACAATATTAAAACCTTCCCCTCCCCTAAAACCTTACAGATTCTCCCCAACCTCCCTACCCACCCTACTTTATGTACTTTCTCTTACAAACGAAACAAAAGAAAATGAATTATAATCCCCATAAAAACTCATGGAGTCTATTTTATGATTTCATATGTACACCAATCCCACTGTGTCTAAAAAACTACATTTATTTGAAATTGTCTACCAATTCTGGCTCTTACAATCTTTCTGCTTTCTTCTTTGTATAGATCCCTGAACCTTGAGGGGAGGGTTGTGAGAGAGACATCTCATTGAGGGACGAGCAGTCCAAGGTCTCTCATTGTATTAGTCAGGATTCTTTAAGGAACACAGTGGATAGGATAAACTAATACATATATATTATAAATTATATAATACATTATATACATAATAATATAGTATATAATGGACATACATACATACATGCATACACACATACACACACACAGGATTTATTTGAGTGGTTTACGGACTGTGGTCTAAGAAGTCCAACTATAACAATGGCTGTTTCCCAAAGGAAAGACCAACAAACTGGGAGTCATTTAGTCTACGAGACTGGATGTCTCAACACAGCCTGGTGCTGGAGTGGCATGTAGGTCCTGGAGGGCTGCCAGTTTTCATCTTGTCTAGTTTTGGGTTTTCTAGGTTAGTGATTCCAAATGCCAGAGCAATGTCACCTGACATGTTGGTAAAAAGCAAAGCATACAAACACCACACACACACACACACACACACACACACACACACACACACACACACATTTCTAACCCTTTCAGAATTGTCTAGCATGGTCACAGTGTGGTCCACTTACTAGGTTAGAGTCTCTGAGTGGAGTGGAGCTCATGACTATCTCTTTATAAAAAATATAACCCATGTAATTTGAGTGGGAACCATTTTTAAAGAAAGATTTATACATTTTATTTTATATGTATAAATGTTTTGTTTTCAAGTTTAGATATGTACCACCTGTGAACCTGGGGTCCTCAGAGGCTAAAAAAGGATATTAAATTTCTTGGAACTGAACCTATAGATGGCTGTGAGCCACCATGTGAGGGCTAGAAACTGAACAAAGCTCTTCTGAAAGAGTAGCAAGTTCTTTTGATGGCCAAACCATGTCTTCAGGTCATTAAAAATTAAACCACAGCCTTCACAGTAACGCAAACATGGGACCTGTATTTTTCTTATCTCAGCAACCCCAACATCCAGCTCAATTTCCAGCACAGGTTATATACCCAATAAGCATTTGCAGAACTATCCTGGAAGATACTTGTTGAAGTTGGCCTTTGATTGTACAGAGTTGGAAGAAGGTACTGTTGGTGATATGGCACAAATATCAAATGAAGCTGATTTTTCAGCAGTGTCAGTTAAAAAAAAAAAAAAGATGCTAAAAAAGTGTCTTTCTGAATTAAAAGGACCAACATAGCAGACAGAATAGCCTGGGGCTTTTCTGTTTGGCAAAGGCACTCCAGTAAAAGAGTATCAAAGAGAAGAGCTACCAGGCTATCTTGACTGCCTCCAAGATCATTTATGGCATATCTGGGTCATAGATAACAACCAAAGCCACATGGTCCTTGATTTTCTCATCTGCAAATTGGGATATGGGCATTCACCAGATGTCTGTTTCAATGGAAAATTGTCAGTGTGGCTAGAGGCCATCTGTCTAGTGCCAGAGGCCATTCAAGAACAGCCATAAAGAGAGTTGGGCACTCTCCAGCTTGCCCCAGATACCAGAATGTTGGGCACAATAAAGCCTTTGCTTCTGAACACTGGCACCAGTCCAGGCCACGTGGTCGAGTCAATCACCATTTGGTTAGGGGTACGTGATTTCCTTTCCATAGTACCTGGTGTTAAGGTCCAATTATTTGAGGTGTGACTCTACAGGAAACCTCAACCACTAAATTCGCTCTTAGATAAGAACCCGCCATGCAGCTGTCAGCCATATTTGCAAATGATGGCTGGAAACTTGAGACAATGAGATGTGACCTGAATCTAGCTGCTGCTGTTTTGATAAGGGCAGCGGGACCTGTTTTTTTTTTTTTTTTTTTTTTTTTCTTGGAAAATAGGAATTGGCAAAGCTTGAAGGGCTGTCTGCTATGTATGAATTTTGGGAACAAAAATATAAATGGAAAATTGACTGAAATAGTTTCTTGACTGGAATCTGATGATATAGTTAGTGTGGATGAAGATTCTATAACATGCTATTGTACTTATTTGTTATGATGGCAACTTTGAGTTTTTTTTTCCTTTTGAAAGAAGACACCAAAACTAAGAGCTTAAACAACTAGACCAGCTCTCCAATTCTTGCAGTGTGGCAGGATGGCAATTCAGGGCATCTAACTGTACAGAAGCATGTCACTATACTCTGCAGTCTTCTCCATAGGATACATGTACAGAAGGATAAAGCCATGTTCACTTGCTGGAGAAGTGGGCTTAGCCCTCTCGGGGTAGAACATAGAAGATTTCTCATAGACAGCAATGGAGTTTTATCTATTTTGTTTTGAAGTCCATTATCCTAGCTGGACTTAAGTAATCTCATGTATTTTAAAATGTGATATCATAGTACTTCTTAAATAAGCATTGTTTTTTAAGCATAGACTCTCATAAATGCTGTTGACTATCTCCCAAGAAACACACACACACATACCATTTTATGTGAGAAATTAATGGGTACTCTTTAAATTATTCTGGCCTACCTATCTCTGTACCCACCTCCAAGGTCAACAAATCTCTCTCTATATAGACCTGACTTTTGACAATTTCTGGGCCTTATACCATTTTCAGGGTTTAGAGATTATTAAACCTGTATGCTATCAGTTTTTTGTAATCTCTAATCTGCTAATATTTGCACTGGTGACAAATCTTATGTATAAAAGGTCTTTAAGATTTTCTGTCTATCTAGCATTAATTTCATGCTTATATGATATTAATGGTTTCTGTTTTGTTTATTGTTATTTTTCTAAAGTGTGACTACGTGGTATAGTTTATATATTTCTTATGTTCAATATTTTTTCCTGAAAATTATAGATAAATATGGTGATATATTTTACATTTAATAAAATCAGCCTGGAATATAAGAGAACAGAATCACCCACAGTCAAGCCATGAGGGTCAGAGAGTGGTGACTCAAGCCTTTATAAAATCCCATCACTCAGGAGACCATCTTTCTGTGTTTCTGTGAGTTCAAGTCCTAATAACCAAAGAATAGTAGCTCACGCCTTTAATTCTAACTCTTGGATTATGATGCAGAGTTGAACCCGAAGTGAAACAACTAGGTGAAGAAGATATTGAAGGCAGGAAGAGTAGAGATTCAGGCATTCTGTAGAAGTGACCAACCAGTCAGGCCGAGGACTCTTGAAGACAACATTTACCCTGTTCGGCCTGAGAAGTTGGCTGGATGAGAATTGACTGTGGTCTATTTCCTCTCTCTGATATTTCATCTTTTCTCCAACATCTGGCTCTGGGTTTTCATCATTAAATATTAACTAGAATTTGTACAATAGATAAAAATACTGGGAAATGAATCTCATTTTAGAATAAAGAAGTTTCCCTCTAATCTTAGTTTTCTAAGAATTATTTTTAAAATTATAAAAGGATATTGGACTTTATACAATTTACTTCATACATAAAGATAAATTAATGATTTTTCACTTATGATTCATCAATGTGATAAGCTTTGTAAGAGAAAAACATCCTTGGATTCCTGAGGTAAAGCCTACATATTGTTACACATGACCCTCATTCCATCATGATATATTATTATTTCTCAATACACTATAGCACCATAAAAAATAATATTTAGAATTTTTAAATGTATGTTTATGAGTTAAATGTCTTATAGTTTTCTTAATTTGACATCATCTCATTTCAGAAGCTAGTTAATATTAGTTTTTATTTGAAAACTTCTTATCAGTCTTTTGTTGGTTTTTTTTTTTTTTTTTGGTCAAAACTATGACATTATATTGTTAGGTCTTCTAAAATATTCTAATTAATTTAGAAATTTATTTTAATTAGTGAATGTAATATTTTTATATTCATTATAGTTACTGTACTATCAACACCTATCTTCTATTTTATGTTTACTGTATTTAAAAAATATTCTTTTTTATTTTCTATAGAGATGTTCACAATTGTCTGACTTAAAGATAAAATATTCTATTTTTTTTAAAATTTTTATTTATTTGCCTTGGTGTTTGCCTGGAACTGGGAACTGGAACTACAGACAGTTGTGAACTGCCATTTAGCAGTTGTTGGTTTTGTGCGTGAGAAGACACACACACACACACACACACACACATATACACACACACTCACTCACACTACCAAGGCCACACGAGGATTTATTTAAGAGAGTTCCCAGGCAGGTACAGGAGCAGAGAAGCAGGACAGGAGGAGAGACAGACCAAAACATGGTCTCTTTTTAAGAGAAGGGATGTGCATGGGTTTACGCAGCCACGCCCAGAGGCGAGCCTCCATACCAGGTGCTTCCTGCAGGAGCCATGTTGACTTTACCACTTGGAGTGTCAGGAATACTTACAGCAGTCAGTGCTCTGAACTGCTGAGCCATCTCTCCAGCCCCCTCTATTTTTGTTTTTATATGAAGATTGAAAGTGATGGCTCCCCTTACTGAAGGTTGCCCCATGGCTTGTTTTCTGCTATTGAGTTCTTAAATTTCTCTATCACTCTTCAGGTTGGTCATTTATTATAGGAAAATCCCCAAAAGTCCACATATCACAAACTTTTTGAATGTTGATAGCATACTATAGGTGGAAAATTTCATACCTGACCTCATGTGACATACTGCAATATAAATACATATACCAGAAATATTGCCTAAAATTACCTTCTGGGTATGTGTAAGATGTACATGAGCACAGATAAACTTGGATTTCATATCAAGATAGTTCATTATATATTCCAGGGTTCCAAAACCTGAAAACAATCTAAAATTGGAAATGCTTCTGGTCTCACACATGTTGAATAAAGCTTGCTTGACCTCTGTGTTCCTCTTTGTACAACAGAAACAACAGTATAGTATAGTATAATGCCCTCCATCACAGCATTAAATATAAAATATAATTAATACAAATTATATTCTTTGGACTTGTCCAAGTCTGATGCTATTTTGTTCTGGAGGAATTTTCTTTTCTCAGTTTCAAGAAAATTCCTGTAATAAACTTGATCCAGGTGGTAGATGGCCTGATGTTCTGGTATTTCTTGCAATATCCTCCCAAGTAGCACTTTTTATTTGAATACTTCCTCCAAGAGCAATTTTTATGTGAAGCAGCTTTGTGGGCCTAAGATATTTTTGTTACGCTACAATATTTGAATGGCAGTTTGGCTTTAAAGAGACAGGTTCAGTATTCACTCTAATATTTTACAAATATTTTCTCATTGTTCAAATCTATAATTTTGCTGTGAGGAAGTACACTGACACAGCAGGTAGTTATTTATATTGTCTGTGGAGCTCATTGTTTTAGGCCTGTGGAGAGACAAGTAAGAAGAAGAAGAAGAAGAAGAAGAAGAAGAAGAAGAAGAAGAAGAAGAAGAAGAAGAAGAAGAAGAAGAGTAAACCTTAATTTCATGGCCTTAGAATAAGACAGAAAACCAAAATGTGAGCAACAATTTAGAGGATGCCTGGCCAGGTCTGCATCCCCTTTTAAGAGTTCCAGACATCTGGAGAACCACTTTATTGTATAGACACAGAAACTGAGATGAGAATAGTTATGTGAATTTAAGGGGACACAGGCAGTGAGTGACAGAGCCTTTATGGGAACTCACATCTCTTAGAGCTAAGCTAGGCCTGATGGGTGGAAATGTCTCAGTGAGGCCAAGGCTCTTTGACACTGCCACCTTTGTGGTATGCACTCCCTCCAGTAGGGTCCCTTCATCATACTAGGTTCAGAGGTCTTTGAGTGAGAGCTGTTAATTCATCTAGGAGGGAATCTTCTCTACTCAATTATTTCATTTTGTGACATGACCAGTGTTCCTCCTCAAGATATGCCCTGTTAGAGGCTATAATTTATAACTTCATTAGGTGAAGTTTTACTAGGGTTTGGCATGATCTCAGTCATATGTAAAGCATAAAGATAAAGCCTCCTTGAGGTGCCTACTGAGTCATAGGACAGTTTGCCATCATGTAAACAACAGGCATAGTGCTCTAAGAATGGAAAAAAGGGGACTGCTAATTTCTAGGCCAGGAGTTTCTGGGAGTTGCAAAATTCTTTCACCTGCTAAGGTGCTATTTGAGTGGGGTCTTGATGAAAGAAGAGGTACTCTTCAGACGGGGAAGGCAGGGAGAGACACACAGGTAGGTGATGAGGTCAGTAGTTTTAAATGAGCATGCATCTGGAGAGTGGAGGGCTCAATGGTGAGAGACTTAATGCATCTCAGTTCTGTGGCTAAAGGGAGAAGAAGAAGGCTTTTTCTGCTGCTACTGGAGGTTGAACCCCAGGCCTTACATGCCAGGCGAGTTCTCATATAGAGAGAGCTATATATAGTCCTTTAGGTAAAGGCTTTTTAAGCTGGAGAATGGCGGGGTCAGACCAAGAATGTATTAGATCATTCTGAGGCATCATGGGAGGCAAACCATCAAGGTCTCTGGACTACCCCAGAGGTCATGATGATATGTCCTAAACACCAGAGTAACTGGGCCACTGGAACGGGGTATATGAGCCTGTGGGTCTCAGATACACAGTGGCAACTGTAGCCACTGCAGATGGTGTATCTGTTTCTCTTCCAGTTTTCTGTTAGTCATGCTGGGGTCCTAGGAGAGAAGTCAGGTCCTCCTAAATCTACAAGTCATCTTGGGAAATTACCTTCCTTCTTTATTTGAGTGATTTGGTCCCTTTCTCTATGGCCCTATCAACCATCTGAATCAGAGAATCCTATATCTAACACTACATCTTGCCATTTTGCTGTGGACTGGAGCAAAGGGAGGAGCCGTTAAGTTTCAAAGTAGAATAAACAGAAAAGCAACCCTAAGAGGCTGAGGAGTTTGTTTAGTGAGGCTTGAAGGGAGGACAGGTGTTTCCTCCCATGTTGAGACTAGTGACCCCTGGGAATCGCATTTCCTGTTGAGCAGGCACCCATGGTGAGGCGACTCTTCTAAGTGGCCTGACAGCCTGGAACTGTATGTGAGTGCCAGAAAAAGCTCAGTGTTTTCTAGATTCTCTTTTGGACCCCTAATCACATCAGGAGTTCTGATCCTTGGCCTCATAGTCCACTCTCTGTATTCACACAGACCCTCACACCCTGTAGCTACTCTGTGGCTATGTGCACATGGCTATGGCCTCTTGTGCTGTGTGGTATTTAGTCCCAGCTGGCTGACTCTGTGTGTAAAACATTCTTCAGCCAGTGGGGGCCTTTGGGGGTGCACACAGTGGGGTGACAGGCAGTGTTGCTGAAGAAAAAGCACAACCCTGCCTGAGGTGGGAGGATGTGATGACGTGGCCCCACTCAGCGGGAACGCAGGCCTTTAAAAAGCTGAAGAGACAGCCTCAGTGTAAACGGTGGTTCCACGGGAGGAAAGCACACCCAGTCACATTAAAAGAAGCCAAACTGTCTGCTTCAAAGAGAAAAAGCAACATCCTGTCACAGGCCATGCTCTGGCAAAAATGTAAGTGGTTTGGTTGTGGTTGTCAGAGCCAAATAAGCCTAGGCAGGGGGTGGGGATGGGAACACCAGGTCTAGGGTCAGGGAGCATGGAGGAGGGCAGAGGTGGGCGAGATGGAGCTTGATGGCAAAACCAGCCTGTCAGAGGTGATGCTCATTTTCCAACTGGGGGAGCGAGCTAGTGTGCCAAGGTGGAATAGCTCACTGCATCTCCGGTTCTGTACATGAATCACTGAGGTGATTCATGAGACGGAAACCACATATGAAATGGGTTTGGAGCAGTTCTTCACGTGAGGGCCTTAGCTGTTATGGACACCAGTAGGCTCTTTGGCCTATATACATTCTCTTCCTTGTTCTGGGCCATGTTTTGTATTCCACTGCAAAGAGCCTGTAGGTTTATCTTTGACCTTGATTTTTATCCCTGGAGTTGAATGGAACAACTGTGAACCATATTTTCCGGTCTGTGGATTGAAAAGAATGGTGTGTTATTGATAATGGAAGTTATACAGACATTATCTACAACATTCCTTTCATGAGGTAAACAAAGTCAACTGAATAGTCTTGAAAAAGTTGAACCATATTAAGGGTCAGTTCCGTATTTCCTTAAGTAAGCTATTATCAAAAAATTTTCCTATCTTTCTTTGTAAGATGATTAATTCTTTAAAATGCCTTTCATTAGTTTAGGTATAACATTTCTCAATAAAACTTACATGAATCCTTATTAAAAGGAAATGATATTTTGGAGTTTTTTTTTTAAATCTAAAAATATTACTTCATTGATTAAAATGTAACAAAGTCACATTATCACCAACTCACTGTTTTTTTTATTTCTCAATCCCATGTTCTCTAGAATTGATTTTATTACTCACAGGTGACTCAGAGGAGCAAATTAAACATATCTCAGTTTACAAAGTCCTATCATTGATATCAGGGAGATTTCATCTTTAAAAACAGAAATGAACTTTAATTTGGATTTGAGAGTTTTAAATACCTTTTCTAGTTTGGGTAGCATGGGACTCATACCAGATAGTGACCAGAGAAAAATCTTATTCTTCTGGAATCAGAGTGGCAGCCAGCACCATTGGAAATGCCACAGGGAAGAGGGCAGATGGGTCTTAATGCCTTCTGGGCCTTTGAATACAAGATGCTACCTTCTTGCTTTTTTGTGTGGGTGCTTTCATTAAAAAACAAAACAAAACTCTTTTAGAGTTTGCATATTTAAAATTTAATATTTAAAAATAATCCCACTATGTATAACTGCTCTTTATAAGGTGGTGGTGCCACCAGAATGATGCCAATTGCTCTGACTTGGCATCGGCCTCTGAGGTATGGCCTACTTGCCCACAATGAAGAAGCTGTCATAGTCTTCCATTGCTGTTACCCACTATATTTTTCTTCTCCAAAATGAGAACAGATGAACATTTGTTTTTTGAGAATTATTGGAGGATTTGCTTCCTGCTCATACCATTGGGGCCAGCCAGGTAGAGCAGAATGCATTAGTAACAGTGACCAACTTGTGACTTCACCAGTCTCATAACTGAAATGTGTTCAGATGAGCAAAAGTCAAAATTCTCAGAAACTGTTCTGTGAAGCCTTGAAGAAAATGAGAAAAGGCCTCGTGCATCAGACTTATCCCTTTACGCTGGACCTAAGGTCACCTGAGTGACTAAGACTTGTGGGAAAACCAGTTAAAAAAAAAATCAAGGCAGTGTTGTCAGCCCACTTAGAGTCAGTCACAGGTGGAGAGGAGGGCAGGGTTTGAAATCAGACACCAAGAGTGCTGAAAAGCACTTTCTTTTTTAAGAAAACACTCTTCAGGCTCGAGCTGAAATGACTGTACCCAGGGTTAAGAAAGAGTTAAAAAAAAAAACAATCATAACGTACATGATGCCTCCTCTCTGCTTGGGCAATGAACTCCTGTTATTGGATTCTGGTGAATGTAGGCTTTGGGTAAGATGGGAAAACAGTGACAAAGCTCGCTCAGATCTGTTGACATTGAGATGTGAAAGCCTAAAGGTCCTCGTCCTGGATGTCAGCTGGATGAAGAAGTTGGTCCAGCTTCTGACCTTTTTCCTAGGCTCTGCACTGGTCCCCCCTATGTTGTGTAGATGAGAATGGACATGAACCTAAGTAGGACAATATAGAAGAAACAGCTGGAGCACTGGCCTGAGACAGGGCTGACTCTGACAGTTGTCTCTACAGCCTAGTAATCTCACCTCTTCTCACTCTTAACATGGACATTTGAATGCCCGCCTCACAAAGACTGTGCATTAAACTTCTGCACACACTTGCCTCTGACCAGTATCATCTGTACATACTAGGGACATCAGTCTGGGCTTTATGTTCCCCGTTGGTTGTAGAACATTGTATTTTGTATGCAGGCAGTTTCCATAAAGTTTTCTCTTGCTCTGCTAAATTAAAACAATAGGTTTAATATTCAAAGTAAAGTGTTTCATCATGGCATCTTTATACATATGTGTCATCATACCAGCTCTCATCTGCTCCCCACCCACATATCTCTTCCTTTGCTAAACTTACGTTGACACAATTCTTAAAACAATTGCCATTAAACTTAAGATAGAGAAAACACTCCATTATAAAATGTAACTGTAACAATTACATTTCACATAAGTTAACAGGCTATCTGTCTGGCAACTTTTGAAACCCCAAGTTAGCTTAAAGTTACTATAACAACAACAAAACCAATCAAGAAAATGGTCTAAAATCACATGTGCCATCCCAGCATGCGCTGGGTCTCTGTTTTAGAGGCTGAAGGCACTAACTTGCTTAAATGGAAAATACTAACTTTGAAAACAATTAGATCTACACATTTTCCAAATGGACATAACCAATATTACATGAGTGGGAAAAAGTGTTTAAGGTCATATTTTAAACTCTTAAAGTTTTAAGAATCTGACGATTATTTTATCTAGATGTTTTTATTGAAAGATTAAATTTAGAAAAAAAAAGAATGTAGGCAAAGTGGAACTATTGTGTCTGATAAGCAGCCACCATGGTCAGTTAATACCTTCCTCCTTTGAATGTACCATCAGGCTATGCCAACTTTCCCCCTATATATCCTTTTCCTGTACTTTAAAGAGTTCTATTCACAAAAAAAGAAGAATTCCATCCAAAATATTTGAGGAGGGGGATGAATCTAGCAACTTTTTTTTTTTTTTTAAAAAGGTGTACAACACAAGTGTGCTAATATGGTTTGTGTGCCAAATCAGGCTTATTGTCTATTTTTGTAAATAAAGTTTTACTGGAACACAGCTATGTTTCTTGATTGGCATATTCTGCAAGGCTGCTTTTGCTATAGTAGCAGAATTTTATAGCTGTAATGTTACTGTATGGGTTTATCTGGCTCTTTATAGAAGTTTGTTCTCCTCTAGACTTAGATGCCTGGTTGGTGCTTGAGGCATTTATTTTTCCAGATTTCTCAGTCTCTTGGACTTGTATAGCATTAGCATCAATGGAAGATAAAGCATGTAATCAATTTGTTCAATAGTGTTTTTTAACTTTCTTTTTATTTATTCTTTGTATCTTTCACATCATACATCTCCATCTCATTCATTTCCCCATCATTCAATAGTTTGTTAATGACAAAAAAATCTAATTGATTAAAAATCTTCCTAGAAGTGATAGAACAATGTATAATAAGTTTAGCATCACTTTTTAGAAAAGGAAAAAAACTGTAAGATGAGATTTTTATCATTGTTTTTTTGTATTAGAGAAAGGGCCGTGTGACAGTGAAAGGCAAGATCAACTACTGTTTCTTTGCACTGAATGCTTGTCTCAGATCCCATGGACTTGGCCATGTTTTCACTGTAGTTAAGTCAAGGGGAATCTTAGGAATAGGGACTAGTTATTACCTAATCATCATGCCTGGATATTTGTGTCAGATATCTGGAACAGATAAGAGAGGTTTAATAAATAAATTGTTGATTCATAATTCTCACTAATAGTGAGGTTTACTTTTAGGATTTACCCTAGGGTTCCACTAAGTAGAAAAAATATGTTTTAGGGTACTTAAAAGAGACTAAGAAGTATACAAGTGATTTTTAAAACTGAAATTTCATGCATAAATTCAGATATATTTATAGTAAGAAGTAATTTAAACTATGTAGACAACCTCTAACTTTTTCATTCTATGACACAGCCTTTGCTGGAGAGATGTAAATCCACAGGTTCTTTATGCAGGCAGAGTCAGGGATAGAGTGGGGGGGGTAGACATCTCTCAGACTGTTGCATTATCTTTACCCAGGGAGATATGAACAGATGCTAATACGTTCAGACAGAGAACCAGTGATAGTCCAGAGTCATAATTCTTCCCAAGTGTAGGTTGGTAAAATTATGACTTTATATGGATTTTTTATAGAAGGATGGGTGACTTTCAAATTATCTGTATCACCAAAAATTTCTACCCTTGCCTGGGTGATGACTTCCCTAAATCTGTACAAATGTCAGAGTTCTCTTTAGTTGATTATATTTTCTATAAGCTTTGTCTAAGCACCTCCTGAGACAAATTCTCTCCAGGAAAGAATGACATACAGCTGGAGGGTAGTGGTTAGGAATGAGTGAGTGAGTGAGTGGCCTGATGAGGTGAGGGTCTAATGACTTTGTCTACCCTTTGCTTCTATGGTTGAATGTGAACAGGCTCAATATTATGATGGCCTCATGATTCTTACAGATGCTCTTACCGAAATGGGAAGAGCCATGCTAGATAACAGTGGTTCACAACACAAGAATACAGTTTAAATGGTAAAAGAGCAAATGATTTTCACAGAGAGTGTTTTTCTTGTCTTCCTATAGTTACTAAAGAGAGATGTCAAATACATAGCTCCAAATTGCTCCAAATTCCAATATTTAGCAACTCAGAAGTATTGAAAATCTCTGCTTCTGCTCATACATGCAAGTCTGTTCTTTTTATTAAAATAAAAAAAAATCAAGGTTGACCACATTTTGTTCATTCAAAGTCTGGATGTTTGATGCATTAAGAAGTTCTGTAAGTGTTTGCTTTTAACTTTCCCATACAAAGTAGGTATATCAGGTACACCCTGACATACACACTGTACAGTAATTTAGTTTAAGATTTTCATTAATTTCTCTTGCTAGCTAATCAAACCAAAGTTGGGGTAACTGGTTATGATTGTTATTCTTACTCTCCCTTTATGGCTTCCTTACTGGTGTTCTCATTTTTAGGAAGTACTTCTTGACAAGAGTGGTACTGCCTTGATGAAAGAATCTTCTCTGAAGCCCCCTGTGCCTTGGTTGTGTGAGGCTGTGAACATTATTTGAGTACTCGTGATTCAAGGGTTATACTTCCCAATCTACACACAAACAGGCTTGGGACTTTTTAAGTCAGCTACCTAACCACTGCTGAACTAGTCTTTTCCTATCTAAGAGATTGAACTTGGCCTCTAACCACTGGATTTTCTTATATCTCTATTTAAAAAAATATTTAAAAATATTCTAAAGTTAATAGAAAGGAGTCTTAAATATACCCAGAACAGTTTTTTTCAGCATTGATTATATACTGGCATGTTTTGGGTGAGATTTAAGGAATATTGATATCTTAGTCCCAAACCACAGCTTTCTAGTTCTGTCCCAGGAACAGAAATGATATATACATTAAGATATAATTTTCCCTTTATGGATTATGGTGGGTGTTTACTACTGTGCCATGCAAGAAGTAAGACCAAATTCATAGCATATCTTGAACTAGAAAATGATATGAAAATAAATATTGCCTAAACTTCTAGGCCTGGGAAATGTTGAGATGGAAAAGAGAGGAGAGAGGTAAAGGGTACATACGTTAGCAATAGGAACATCTTTTCATCACCTTTTCATTATTCCATGCTTATATATATTCGTACATACTTTGTTTCTGTTCCAATAGGGGAACTTCTAGAGATTAAAAAATTAAGAGTAAATTTCTTCTTACTGGATGATGTTAATGTGCAGGTCATGTACTATTATTACTGGTAGTTGAAATTGATGGCCTCGTATATCATTGACCTTTGATTTAGTATTAGCAGAAAGTGCTCAGTCCTTCTGATAGTGTTAAATGGCAGCTGTGGGGTATATGTCACGTACTTGGTGCCACTCAGAATATGACTTCTCTGCTGGATCAGTTTGGGTGACATTTGGTTGCTAGTATAGAGATGTAACATAATAGGAATTTAAGTGAGAGTCTGGTCTGTACTTCTTATCACATAAAAGAAGTTCATCTTCTTAGGATCCTGTGGGGTCTCTGGACCGCCAATGACATTTGGTTTGTCTTTCTATTCTGATGCTTTCAGCAATGACTTTTGACCTCAAAATTTCCTGATTGTCATTGAACCACCACATCAATGACCATCAAATCTTAAAAGAAAAACTGGAACAAGAAAAAAAATACATATCATCCAAACTACTGTCTCTTCTCCTAACAGACAACCTCTTTGACATCTCATGGCTACCTCATCTAAAAAGGAAGAGAACATAATTTTTTTATGGGCATATTACCAGTGCAAGGACTGTTAAAAAGGAAAAAACAAGCAAGCACTGAATGTGACAACTGTTAATCTTTGCCAGACTTTGTACTGTCATCTACTTCTCATAAAAAACCCTAACATCAGTCCCGTTATAAGATGTTCTTTATTGATAAGGAAACTGAAGCTTAAATATTATATTAGCAACTCATCTATGAGATAAAATTTATCTAAAACAAACCCAAAATATTGAGTTGCTTCTCTGTCTCTTGCCACGAAGCTGTGCTACCTCCTAGGGCTTAGGAGATGTGTTTGGTGAAAGCCAAGGCTTTCCATGTTAGATAAAGGCCAACAATGAGATGAAATACAGCAGTTCACAGATGGCTGCTCAGACCTTCAGAATTCATTCATAACATGTTGACTTACTGGAGAGAAAGCCATGAATAGCTGGAGCTATAAAGGTCTATTACTACTACTACTTTGATCTTTGTTAAAGATCAGCTTCAGGGCCAAGCAGATGTGATTTGAGTTTATGTATTACTGGTTGTGGTTCTGGTAAGTGTCTTCCCTTTCTGTATACACCAAGGATGTGGCTCTTGCTTCATGGGTTGTGGCAGGTATTTACTACCATGCTTGGCAGCAAGCAAACACCCAATAAGTAGTTGTTACTATCATTATTTTCTCTCACCAAGGGCGGAGGTTATGCAGGCTAACTATAGATTACAACTGGTGCGATTGACATTATTTGTGAAGTGGCAGGGTGCATATTCATAGTCCTGTAATTAATAATAGAACTCAGGATCAGGGTCAGTGCTGATGGGGCTAAGCTGATCAGTTTGAGATCCATTTGTCCATGACTTCCTTACCACCCTCATCAGACAATATGGTATTTATACTTGTTTGTTTTTTAATTCATAACACTGGGCTGAGGTATTTATAGGTTAGTTGTGAAGAGAACAACACTTGAGATGGTCAAAAAATAGCACCGATGGTACTGAAACTGAAACAACAATGTGCTGCCTCTTTTTCTTAGTAATGGTTTCATTAGTAGTGCTTTCTGGAAAAAGCTGGCAGCCAAAGACTCATGAGCCAGAATCATTCTCAGACTAGGTGCCAGTGCCCAAAAGGAGTTGACAACCCTTCAGGAAAGTTCAATTACCTTTTAATCTATTAGAAAGAATCAAACTTTTACTGAGAATGGAGACGATAGTAAAGATTCTTAAAACCTCTTAGGAATGACAAATGTTGAGAAACTGAAGAAGAAAGGAGAGAGAAAAGGGTGTTGAAAATAACAAGTTTTAATACTGAGTGAAAGCTTTATCAGCTCACGAAAGACAAGTGTAGAAAGAAAGTCAGCCATATTTTCAGTATGCTGTGCTTGTGTGTACCCATCCAAGCATCTAGTTTAGTGATGGAACCCCTGGAGAAGTAAAGCAATAAAATAATCTTTAGCAAATAGGGAGGTGGGGTCAGTGATGATGCCATGGGACGTTTGTATGTCATGAAGGACACATGATGATAATTTGGTTTACTTCTTAGATTCCAAGGACTACTGTGGCATCTTAGCATTGGAATAAAAAGCCCAGAATGTGTAGGCTGGTGCACATGAATGTTATTGATTTTCTTTCTTCAAATCAAATGTCTTATGAGATCATAGCATCCAAATATTCCCAGAGCTATTGCACGAATTCTGATTGGTCTTATAATAAAAACCCAGAGCCAGATATTAGAGAAAAGCTAAAAGAACAGAGAGACAGAGGAACAAGCCATCTTCTCACCTAGCCATCTCCTCAGGCTGAAACGGGTAGATCCTGTCTCCATAAATTCTCAGACTGAATGCCTCTGAGTCCTCAGCTGAAAGGGAGGAAAAGGGGTGAACTCTGTCTCCTCCCACTTCGTAGCCTTTCTCTGCTCAGCCATTTCACTTCCTGGAACAAACTTCCTGGTTCTGGGACTAAAGGTGTGTGTCTTTCCCAAGTACCAAGAGCAGAAGCATGGGAATCCCAAGTGCTGGGATTAAAGGTGTGTGCTACCACTGCCTGGCTTTGTCTGGCCTTGAACTCACAGAGAACCAGACAGATCTCTGCCTCTGTCTCCCAGTGCTAGGACTGAAGGTGTGTGTTACCACTCCTTGACCTCTATGGCTAACTTTGTGGCTGCCTCTGTCCTCTGGTCTTCAGGCAAGCTTTATTTCTTTAGAGCCTACACAATACATCACCACACAGAGCTTGACTTGTTTGTTAATGTCCCGATTTCCTTGCCTCTGTAGGTACTTCCTGCCACCTTAATCTTGTTTTAGGGTTCTTGTGGGTTCTAACCAGCCCCTCACTCTTTTGGCCAAGAGCCCTACAGCTAGTCATAGGTTCTTGGCTTACAGGGTGAGTCACTGTGAAGCACATTGTTTTGGTTTTCATGAAGTTTGTAGCTTTGAAGGTCATGTCTTTGATCATGTGGGGGTTTTGTGAATAAGGAAGGGAGCAGGCGATTTCTTAAAAAAGTGACCTAGTGACATATTTCTCAGACTTGATATTCTAATAACCATCTTTCAGTGTCCCTCATAAGGCCCCATACCATTAAAGCCTCTGGTTAGTAAACCCAAGAACTGTCACAAAAAGCTTATCTTGACTAAAAATTACATTTTTCTTCATGAGGCAGTCACCAGGTCTATTTTTATATGTGGGCCAAACCCTACACTACTCACAAGCCTTGAAGATTGAGCACTTGGACCTGACCCTTGGAGGTCATAGTCCTTATCTAAAAGTCTAAGGAAAACAAATAATTCTTTTGTAAGTCTCTCTTTAACTTTGAAAATCTACAACTAGGTATTGTTTAAGTCAAGAAGCTAATACCCGAGTATCCATCTTCCTGACCTATATCAGAATAGAGTCAATAATTCTAGATTCAGATTTTAATTCCATAAATAAAGATGTATTCCTCTCATCTGCTCTGTCCCTCCTGCTTTCCCATAGAATTTTGGTTGGCAGTAGGTTGGGTAGGTTTAATGTGGGACTGATGATCATGAGTTCCCAGGTTAGACCATTACCCCCCCAACACACACATCCTGTTTTGAGACTGCTGTTCTCTGTGAAGTTGAGGTAATGTACAATGTGTGAGCCAGGAATCTGCCTTGCTCTAACAGTTTATGCAACCCTTACACTCCTTGAGCATTACCCTCTAGAATTGTATTCCATGTTATATACATAGCCACATATAGACTTCACTTGTGACATGTGTTCCTAGTTATCTAGACCCACTGAAGGAATATCCACAACCCAGACGCAGCTGTGGCTATGCTCCTGTTGTTTTAAAGACACCCACATATTCCTTGAGGAGTGGCTAGCGTATGAGGCCATTGCACTTGCCTCTCACCTAACTGCTAGCACTCAAAAATATCAAAGATATTTTATTCTCAGAGGCAGCTTTTAAAAAATCTTCAAATATACTCCCAGGCCACTTGTCTGGTGGCTTTTCAACGCAGAAATATGCTTTGTTTATACTATTTTTATAAAAGCCAATGCCAGGATTTGGTCTCCTGTTTAGGGTTGTCTCTTATTGAGGTCTTTGGTCAATCCCTTTCCATCCTCAGCATCTCTGTCTCCTAAATAAGTCTTTCTTTGGGAATGTTAGGTGGGGGTACTTGAAGATGACTTTCAGGAGCATGATAAAGACAAAGTGAGGCAGACTCTGTAGGTAACTGGGTCTTGGGTCTGCGCAGACATTTAGTCTTAGTATGTAACAAGCTATGGTGAGTGACAGCGACTTTTTACTTGGCACCTATTATTCTCTGTATGTTCCAGTCCACACATAATCTTCACCAGAGCCCTTTGAGACAGACAATATTGTTCTCATTTTACAGGTGGAAACTGAGGCTTTTACAATTAACTTACTTGCTGAGGTTCACACAGGTAATAAACCATGAAGCAATCTTTTCACACTAGGTCTTCCAGGTCCTAATTAGTACTTCACTGTATCTCAGCACAAAAGACACTTTGCCTGGTACTGGACTTTTCTTCCCCTTTCAAATGAAATAGGTTCACCCTAGATGGAGGTTGGCTATGACTTCACTAATGGTAACTCTATACTGACTCAAAAGTCACTGCAAATCTGACTCAGGAGGTGACACTTAAGGGCTAGGTAAAGTTCTTGACATGCTAGTGTGAGTCCTGAATTTGATCCCCAGAACTGACATGACCGCACCTGCATCCCATCCCAGTGCTAGGGAGCTTGAGACAAGATGGAAGCCCCTGGCTAGACAGCCTAGCTGAATCAATAAGTTCTAGGTCAGTGAGAAACCTTATCTCAAAAAGAAGATAAAACAAATATGATAGGTTGACCTCTGGCCTCCATGTGTACCTACACTCCATGTGCACCACACATATATTTATCTTCTGTATCCTTCATGATATGCACACACAAGAAAAATTAAAAAAATTAATACTTGAGACTGAATCTAGACTTGTATAATGAGTCAGTGGGGCTGTTCTTCTGATAATCAGTCAAGGGGAGACAGTAGTTGGTGAGACATCCTGAGCTCTCATTCAGGATCTGTCACTTTGAATATCTTAATGGAGATTAATACTCATACACATGGTATGTCCTGAGCCACTGGAATCCAGGTCAGTCTCTACACTGGAGGGAAAATTACCCATCATGCCCCTTGCCTCACTCCTCTTTATGCAGCCCCTAGAGACAGCCTGCTGCCCATTCAAGCCTTACTGAGTCAGATGGAAGCAGAAGTCGTAACTCTTCAGTTCTGAAGCGGATGTAGCTTCATTACAGTTTGTAATTCTAGATTTGCTTGTGTGATTATTTCATTAAAGTCTGCATATCCCACCTGAGCAGACTACAAGTTCCCCAAGGGCAGGAACCTAGTCTGATCTGCTCAACAAGTATTTGCTAGATAAATGACCTACCAGATGTCTCTTAATTGTGACTCTGAATCTGAGATGTGGTGTATCTGAGATAGGAACCCTTTCTGCTCTGGTGACCCTAGTTTCTATAAAAGGCAGGCAGATGCAGCTGGTTTCTCAGGTGGACCTATCTGCTGTCATTTCAGTAGAAAAATACCCAAAATAAAACCTTGCCAGGAATTGAGTTTCTCAGTTCTTGTCACTCCTCATGTGAGTAGACTTTTGGCAAGTTTCTTTTGGAGGGCTCTGTCACCTAGAAACCACCATTTTCTTTGGAAAATTGGCCATCAAGAGAGACAGGATCACATAGTCCAAGCCAATATTTCAACTAGAGGAAGGACAGTTATGACTGACCTTCAATGCCACATAGAGAAAAAAATGGGACATATAGAGGCAAGAAGAAAGTATGTGGTGAGGCAAAGGTAGGCTGTGTTGGAATCAGAGGTTTTAAGTTTGGTTGATGACACTCTTACTGATGAATTCGGTCTTTGGACAATTCTTTGAATATATCTAAGTGTTATTCTTTTCATCAGTAAAAGAAGGGAAGGAGGGTAAAGGCCATCTTTTGTTTGTTTCCGAGGCTGTAGTGCAGCCTCCCATGATCTCATTTGTGTCAGGGGCTCTTTGAATCACACCACACAACTTCATGGCTGTAGGTGAGGATGTCAGAGTTTGCGGGAGTTAAGATTATGACTTGGAAACACATGGACTATTGTCACCCACTCACTCAGCTTTAAATGGGTGTACTCAGGTGTCTGTGGCAGCTACTCCACAGTGGATTTGGAAAGAGGATGGACTGGTGGAATGGAAGGTGCAGTGGGCACCAGGGGAAAGGAATCCTGGGTGGTGGTGTTTTTTGAGGAAGGAGTCAAGAAACATCGACACATAGAAGCTCACAGCAGAGAGCCATGACTGGCTTTGCCTGAGGTCATAGGGTGGGTGGGTTACATATAATTCAAAGCGCCTATGAAAAAACACCCTAGGCAGAAGGTTTGTAAGTCAGGGTGGGTTGTGTGTACACGAGTTTTCTTTTTACATCTAATATAGCAAGAAAAATACCTGTTGGAATCACTCCGGGTATTCATGCTGGGATCTCCATGACTTTCTTGAGATAGCATCTTGCCTTTATTGGACAGCTTTGGTCTGAAGTCTGGTGTTCTATGACTAAAGTCACCCTAGAGAGCATCAGACAGCACTAGCTGGCTACTCATCACCTAACTTGTTTTCCAGGGATCCTTTTGCCCTGTCCAAGTTGGAGGACTTTCTTACTTAGTATAGCTCTCCTGAAGCTTTCCCCAGTGGGCTTACTGTGGTTTATTGTTCAACACTGCAGGACCAATATGAAAAGAACATGGTTTTTTTGGGGGAGGGGCCTCAGAGATGGGTTGAAACTATTGTTTCTTTCTTCTTCTTAGAAACATTTCACTGTTTCTTCCCTGGCTGCACTAATAACCTTATAAGCAATATAATAATTCAAGTACAGTTTTATTTATTTTCTCTCAGATATTCTAAACAACTTTTATACAATCATGTCCCTTACCCTTGACCCTTTTATATCCTCTATTTTTTTGTCTGACTCAAGTATTATCTAGATTGCTACAATGTATAAATGGAATGCTTGTTGTTCCCATCTGTGGAGTCTCCTGGCTCAAACATTAGTGACTAGAAAGCTCACATTATATATATATATATATATATATATATGTAAAATATATATACATACATACATATATATTATATATATACAGGATCTTTTTGTTGGCTTATATTAAGAAAGAAAGAAAATTTGGTGTATATTGGGTGGGAAAATCTATCTGTAGTATGTAAAGTCCCTCTGGCCAAAGAACAAAGTCTTTCTTCCTGTTAAGAAAAAAATATCAGTCATTGTCCATAAATGAAAAGAGTAAATTTGAAAGCTTTGACTGAGTACTTCACCCTACGCAGAGACCTGCAGTATGATGTTTCCGTAAAGAATGTGAACAGGCCTGGGGCCTACCTGGGCTCATGTTTCCCAGAAGACCTCAGCTATCTCAGGCCACCACACAAACCACCCTTCATATTAAAGTGTTATCAACTTTTCAGATTTTGTTTTTAGTAGAAGTCAGGACAAGTTCGTTAGCCCCAGGCTTGAAGTCCTTTTGTTCAATTATTTGCTTTGGTTTTGCTACAAGTAAAGAGAGTATTAGTTGTCTTTTTCCTTAATGAGTTCTGTTCTCTTTTTGATAATATTGAAAGAAAACATTCACAGTGGTTATTGGGAGTGATTCAGAGAGTGTCTTAAGTGATAGTATGTGTCATGTGATCTTCTCATCTAGATAGCTTTTAATTTTCAAAGTGGCCTGTGTGACTGTAGCCTTGAGGTTCAAGTATTTGTGATTTGAAGCTTGAGAAGTCTGTCAAGCTGGGATGGAAAGGCTCCTGTAGATGTGAGGAAGCCTGTTCTATGCTTCCTTGGTGATGTAAACCTGTGTTTAACCTATAGGTTATATAGTTTTTAGGATAGAACTTTCAATTGTTGTCCAGTATGTGGCTTGGCCTGGTCACCCATAGGAAATCTCAAGAGAACAATGGCTGAGGGTCTTCTCTCAGAAAACACCTGTTAGACACAGACTCTTTAAAAGCTATACTGAAAGACAAGTTACTGATGACGAGGACCTAGCTATTGGCTCCTTAGTTGAGTAGCGTGTGTGCTGTGGTTTGCATAGAGTTATTAAATAAATAGGTACTGATGATTTTGCATATTTCCTTAGTGAGATTTTATTGTGCCTTTATTGATAAAACCAGAGTGCCACGCTTACTTAGCTCAGTAGGAACCCATGTTTTCTCAGCATGGTGGGGTGTGAACATGAATGCCAGTGTGCATCCAGGGGGCGATGGGATATGATCCGTTGATTTCAGACTGCGATGCTGTGTACCTTCGGGTGGAATGGCAGCCTCAGGACTCTCTCTCTGTCTCTCTCTCTGTCTCTCTCTCTGTCTCTCTCTCTGTCTCTCTCTGTCTCTGTCTCTCTCTCTGTCTCTCTCTCTCTGTCTCTCTCTCTCTGTCTCTCTCTCTCTGTCTCTCTCTCTCTCTCTCTTTTCCCCTGGGAACCTGAAGCATGGCAGGGTGTATGGCGGGGAAAATGAAATGCCCCCTGCTGGCATTTATACCCCCTGATCTTTAACTGCTCATTTTAGAAAAAGGAAGCTCTCTCTGTGACCAAATGTATGGATTTTGCTCTCAACTAGGCTTTTAAAATCTATTTTCTCCCTGGGATACCTTTGATAATTGATGGTTAATAGTAAAGAAAGGCAGGATGGTGAACTGTCCAAAGAGGTTCATGTCCTACAGGTTCATGTACACGTAGACTGACTTTCTGTTGTGATGGATTTTTCAAGCCCATGGATGCTCAAGGCTCTTCACAGCACAAGGGGAATGGAATGGTGAGGAAGTCTTTAGTTTCCTCTTGTGCTGCCCAGAGCTGCAGTGTGATTCTTGAATTATTAGACTCTCTAGTTATCACTATCTCAGACTTTCTTCTTCTCCACTGATAAGTATTACTTCCAAATTTCCATAGTGGGCTCAGTTCTGGTGCTGGCGGCGGCAGTTGAGGTCATGGTGTTTACTGGGGAATTATGCTGGTTGCTGCTTTTCATAGATTAGCGTTAAAGGCCCCAAATGCAAGTTGTCAATCTGCAAATTCTCCTGTCTATTGAGCTTCTCAGGGAGACATTTTGAAGCTTTGGCTTTTGATATTTCACTGTACTTTGCAGAGATACCTCAGAAGCAAGCCCACTCTTGCCTGCTCAGGTGGAGTAAGTTTCCTTGTCAGCTGGTTACGGACACAGAGCTGTGTGAGTGTCCCACCTGTGCTAGACCAGGATCTTTAATATGCCAGGACACATATGCCAATTCTGTTAGTTCCAGAGATGACCAGACATTAAAGGGTGGTATACTGTTTGTACAGCATCTCCCCTAAAGCCTTATTGGTTCTTAGATTTTAAAGCAACAGGAAATCCTTACTTCACAAGATCTGGAAGTACCCAGCTAGTCCCTTTCTTGCCAAGTGCATGGTGTGTCCAGTTCCAGAGAGAGAGAAAGTGGGACCTGGAGGCCTCTAGGCCCTTCCCCAGAATTGTACATGCAAATCAGAGGAACATGAGGCACATTCCTGCCTCAGATCTGGGCTGAGATGCATGTGTATTGAATTACATAACTGAATTCAGAGGGTGACCATGCTGCTTAGACCTTTTCCTTCCTTTGATCCAAAGCTCATTAATTTTTCTGAAAGAACAGTATCTCAGGTTAGGCTCTGTGCCTAAGGAATGGAAGGAAACCTAAGAGGAGGTAAGCAGAGATTGAGTGACATGTCTGTGAAGGAAGCTGGTGCAGAAATGTACCATATCTCATGTCAGTGCACACACACTTGGGTCTGTGGGTAGCTCTCAACATTATTCTGTAGACAAGGTATGCAAGCAGTGCTTGTGCAGGAGTTGATGCACTCAGAGGGAAGATTGGGGGTTAAAAACTTGTCCCTGACAAGTTTAAAACATGTCTCCATTTTATGGATGAGGAAATTGAGATCTAGAGTCATTAAATAAATCTGTAAGATTACTTCTTAGAAGCAACAGCCCATATTTGAATGCAGGTATTTTTGGTTCTTCAGTCTGTTGTCATTGCTGTTTTGAAAAAAGATTAAGGTGGTCTCAGGGTACAAATACCATGCTGACTCTTCATACTCTTATGTCAGCCCATCTCATCGGTAGGTATTTTATTGCTTATTTTCTCTTCCATACTTTACAACCCAAATGAGGAGGGACACATCCACATGTATCCAGAAACCTTTGGGAAGAATGAGAATGGGAGTAGAGATTCCCTTTTATCACAGAGACACTAACATGAGGATCCTCTTCTCCTAGGATGTGATGGGGCAGCTCTAGTGTTAATTCATCTTCAGAAACACTGCACATATTTTCATATAGACAGACTCCATGCCTTAAGTAGATCCCTAAGTCATATTCTAGGGGATCAAGACACTAGGTATCTGTATTTTGCATCAGTTTCTAGTTAAATCTTCACCAAGGTCAGGTAGGAAACTATAGCATATATATATATAGGTCTGAAGCCTAGTCTGAGGATTTGGGGTCCTGACTCTCTCACTAAATGCCTCTGGAGCTCATTCTCCCTCTGCTTGTTGGCTGTGCATGGTTTCTTTGCCTACTGGCCTTTAAGACCAGACCATGCTGGTGCTGAGAGTCTAATAGTCCTGTGGACAGTCTTAGGCAGCATGAAACACACGTTGTTATCAATATCAGCTGGGTGTTTACTGAACAAAGTTCAGTCAAGGCAGCCTTGTGGATCCGGGTTGAACAGATACCCTGGCTTCCGGGCCTTTGATACAAGGCCTGGGTTCCAGGACTCTTATCAGTGGAGGATAATGGGTTCCTTGTGTGAGTCCAGAGACTATTACTTCTTGATCTTGAGTGACCTAGATCTTGGCCTGCCCTCCATGGACCTTTCCATCAATGTGGACAGGTTGTCTCTGATCTCCTAGACATGAGAAAACCCTATTCCCTGGTTTGGATTTTGTTGATGCTTTGGATTCTCAGATTTTTTTTTTTGACAAAATGAAAAGGAAACATTTTTCCGACAACAAGGTGGACACCTTACTGTAAGACACATGAATCAGCATTGGGTGTCTGTCTTGTGTGCTGAGGATCAACAAAGACTTGGCAGACACAATTTTTTTCAGTCTATTAACCATAAAAGAGACTTTAGAGGATGATAAAAGGAAGTATATTTGAAAACATCACCCAGATGATTAGTTAACAAATAGCCAGGACTAAGATTATAGAGAGCTTAGGCATATCTGCCACCAGAGGAAGCAGAAATGAGGGTCAATATCTTGAGAAATTTAACATCATGTTGGAAGCATTTTAAACTCACACCAACAAGAATAACTAATCATTACCTAACAGGCTGTAAATTTATTGAGTTTGGAAGGTAGAGGATGTAGATCTGTGGTAGAACACTTGTCTAGCATGTCTAAAGATCTGGGTTATATCCACATCACCAACAAAGCAAAGAGACGAGAAAACAAACAAAACCCCATTGGCTAAATGCTTGTTCTGTACCTGATTTTATATGATACATATACCTTACTTTTTATGTACTACACCAAGTTACCCTGATCAACATTCATCTGATAAGAAACTACAGATTAAGAGAATGAGAGAAACTTAATTACCTCATGGGACCTCATAGCTAGATTGTGACTGAGACTGGATTTGAATCCAGCTATACCTGTCTCAAGAGTTCTTGGTCTGATTGCCATCCTTTATCGCCATTTATGTGACTGCCCATCAGTTCTGGATGTGTTTCTGGATGTAGGAATTCCATGGTCTGCAGGGGGCAGGGAAGTAGCCTCAGAATCAGAATTCTGGCTATCAGAACTAGCAATGGAGATAAGGAGGTGAATGAAACACACAGGGAATGCTGAGGAGTGTAACCAGGCCTTGTTGGAGTCAGCTTATGTATCATGTAAAAGGGTCAGAAAAATGGGGCTCTGATCCCCATTTTGGGAAGTCCTGTCACTTTTAAACAAAGGGCTTAATTACTTGAATATAATAAAGCCCCAGAAAGTGTGGGGGCAGAAGGAATCTTGGGAGAAATACTCTAGGAAGCCTCTCAGACACTCGCCATAGTAAGTAGAACTTAGAGAGTTGGGCACTACAAGATACGGGCACTTGGGGTTGGAGGGCATCAGAGAAGGGCCAGGGGTTCCAGTGACATTTTTCTTTACAGCCACAGCTCCAGAGCAAGCGCCTGCCCCACCACGGCCATACCAGGGCGTTCGAGTCAAGGAGCCTGTGAAGGAGCTACTGAGGAGAAAGCGTGGCCATGCCAGCAGTGGAGCAGCTGTCCCGCCTACTGCGGTGAGGGAACGCTGTGGGGAAGTGTGTCTGCAGTGTGTGTGTGTGTGTGTGTGTGTGTGTGTGTGTGTGTGTGTGTATGGCCAGAGGGGTAAGATGAGAGTGTTTCCCCTTGATTCATGCAACATCCATGGGGCATGAACATGGTGGATTAGATGGAGAAGGTGGACCCTGGATGTACTAAGCTGGTGGTTGCTCAGGGTGGTAAGGGGAATAGTGGGACTTCTTGCTTTTATCTGTAGGGGGGAATATCTATTGATGAAGCTTGAGGGATTCAATGGTACACACTCTGGTATGCTGGGGATTCAGAAAGTTTCTCTAATTGCACAGACTTCTTGCTCAATTGAAACATAAATCCCTCACCCTCCAAATGCAAGCGGTGATGGTTATGATGTGGGGTGGGAGATTTTTGCCTTATGATTCTCCTGCCTTGGGCCCCTTGGAGTCCATGCAGAGGACTTGCTATAGGTAGATAAATATCCATTCTGGTCTTCTTGCCCCTGTTCTAGGTGGTGCTACCCCACCAGCCCCTGGCGACCTACAGCACAGTAGGTAAGAGCTCTTCTTTAAGGCCTTGGTGTCCTTGGGGACCCTCTCTGGTAGAGGCTGTTGTTCTGTAATTTCCTTTTTTCTCCCCTAAACAGGTCCTTCCTGCCTTGACATGGAGGTTTCTGCTTCCACAATGACAGAGGAGGGGACATTGTGTACTGGCTGGCTCTCCCAACCTGCCCCAGCCACCCTTCAGCCCTTGACTCCATGGACACCCTACACGGAGTATGTGTCCCATGAAGCTGTCAGCTGCCCCTACTCCACTGACATGTATGTGCAGCCTGTGTGCCCCAGCTACACAGTGGTGGGACCCTCCTCGGTGCTGACCTATGCTTCTCCACCACTCATTACTAATGTCGCGGTACGTCACACAAACACAAGGCTTTATCTATCAGTGCTAATAACACCTCTTGAGAAAAGTCTTGATTTTTTGGTTTTTGTCTATTGATTCCCATTGTTACTGGGTCAACCAAGTTCACTGCCTTTTCCAGGGTGACTTGCTCCCATTCCTGTTGTCTGAAACTATCCTCCACGAGGACGTAGTATACTTGTATTGTCCTTATATCCCTTACTCCTGTGGGTTAGGAAGATCTCTTGTTCCCAGTGCAAACCTCCCCATTACTCTCAAAGCAATGGGTCTCAGTGAGTGAAGATGTTAGCAGATGAGGCAATAGGTGAGGTCTGTGTAGGGTCTGGGTTCCTGTCAGTTCAGATAACCTAGGGAGAGCCTCTGGTAGGATCTTTTCTGTTGTTTGCTGTTGTAATGTCCGTTACTTGTGTTCAATACTCTTCCCCTATTTTTTAGCAGCGTGTGCTTAGTACTTCAGCGTCTCTGAATGTAGTGTCCTCACCTATAATATAGAGAAAATGGAAGATACTAACAAGATGTTGATTATTGGGATCAGATGAGCTGGTGCATATGGGACCATGCTTTGTATACAGACAACACTGCATAAATGTTATTATTCATGGCCATAGTCTACCAGCAGTATCAACAAAAGACTGCCATCTAGTGCCAGGTAAAATAGGAAGTTCTCCCATCCTTGAAGAACTGAAGAAGGGATTTATAGTTTTATGTCTTTGGTCCCCGTGTGTCCAAAAAAAAAAAAGGAATCCCTTAAGTGTTTGTGGGGAGAAAGGCCTAGGAAGCCAGTGAGCTAGTTGACCTACTGGTGACCAGTTCCACTTTGGGGCTGTGGGTAGCAGAGATGGAACCTCCTGAGTGGTCTCAGAATCTACCATTGGTGGTAGAGCTTGCTTTAGCTCCTCATGTCCCATCTATTTGCTTCCAGGGTCCAGAGTCATTCCATGTCTCTGCTCTCTGCTTCAAAGCATTTCCTGGCAAGGCTGTGGGAGTCCTATGTCACACCCACCTGGCTACTGGATCAACTGATCTGGGGGTGGATTTTGATGAGAGTGAATAGGAAAGAGTTAATTCAACACTTTTCACAGGCAGCTCATTTCCATAGTGGTCTGGGGTGGAGAACACAGTGATTCTAAGCCATCTCATGACTGAAGGTTCTTTCCATTAATTTTTCTGTTTCATTATCCCCACCTTACTTTGAAAGGTTCTGTGTATCAAACAAACTGTATTTAGTACGAAATAATTTGTTTTGTCATCTTGTAAATTAGCTCATCAAAGCTGGTGGCACAGCATCCCTGGTCAGCAGAGATAAGAGCTGTAATTCTGTCCCCTGGCAAGGAATCAGCAGTTACAGTAGAGGAGTAAAAAGGGAATGATTTTCATCTTGATTTCTGAAATAATGGAAGTAGTAAGGTTTTCCCAGGTCAAGAAGCCAAGGTGGGGAGCACGTGCTCACACGGAAAGAGAGGAAATCGTGTGCGCAGCAGACATACACACCATCTTGCATGTTTGGGGGGGGGGTCACTGGCTCCCTTATTCAAATATAGAAACTTCCTGATGCCTTGCTACTTAAATCTGTAGTCCCTACAGCAGCCACATTAGCAGCCTCTGAGGTCTGACTGGACTTGCAGAATCCCAAGCCTATTCCAAACCTCCGGGATCAGAGGTTTTTAGTGACAAACTCCTCAGGAGGTTGGTGCAGTGGCATCTAGGGAGACAACAGGAGAATGAGGGTAGAAAGGGGAGGTTTGGGGCTGTCTTGCATCTGTCCATGCAGAGAATTTTCTGATTTGTCTGCTTTTCTCAGCTGTGGAAAGGTAGTAAGAACAGAGCCCCCATCTAGTTGCCTTGAGCTTTGTCTGAGTAGCTGTTGTGTGAATGTGATGTATGGTCTGTAGAGGGAGAATAGTACCCTGTCACAAGGAGGGAGCAGCTCAGAGACGGGCTGAGCAGGTACAGGGTTCAAGCAACGGCAGGAAGAGGCCACACTGGCTGGCACAACTGGGCTTTCTGTACCAGTCAGTACTAGAAGGACAGGAGCTGAGGAGGCTTGTTGACCTAATATGTTAAGGCTGCTTGGAGCGGGGGCAATATGTGTCGCCTTTCTGTCTGGGCTAGATAGTGGGCATCTTCAAGAAACAACTACAAGGCTATGCAGCAATCTCATTATTTATCAAGCATATATGTTGCACAATTTAAGATTTCTCACATATGTTACACAATTTAAGATTTCTGCAAGCGGAGTATTTTTATATTGAATGAAACCTATAAAGCCTAATTTATTCAGTGGCATGACCTCATTATTTTTTGTATCCTCTTTCATAAAAAAAAAAAAAGTGAAGCTTCCAAATTGGGAAGTTGCTTGAGCACCCAGTTAGAAGAGGGAAGGACATGGTTGAAACTTGTCAGTCTCTTCCTTCTAGGAGACTGAGCAGGAGGTGGAACCCCATTAAGTAAAACATCAGTAAAAGCAGGGCGGGTGTAATGGGAGGTCATGATGGGGAAAGAAGGCAGGGGGCACCCCAGTTCTGCTAACCATCAGTCCTGTATTTTCCCACCACAGCCAAGAAGCACTGCGACACCTGCTGTGGGGCCCCAGCTGGAGGGCCCAGAGCACCAGGCACCCCTCACCTATTTCCCGTGGGCTCAGCCCCTTCCCACACTGCCTACCTCCAGTCTGCAGTACCAACCTCCAGCCGCAGCCCTGCCTGGGCCCCAGTTTGTCCAGCTTCCTATCTCTATCTCAGAGCCAGTCCTTCAGGACATGGATGACCCCAGAAGGGCCGTCAGCTCCCTAACCATTGACAAGCTGCTTCTGGAGGAAGAGGAAAGTAACATCTATGAGCTCAACCACACCCTGTCTGTGGAGGGCTTTTAGGGCTGCCTTACATCTCACAGTCTTTTCCGTGGAAACTGAGATTCAAAATGCATTCAGATGGAGCCCAGACTCCTGTCTATTTGAAGTGGCTCTTTCATAGGTTCCCTTTCTACCTAAGCCAAATTGTATTCCTTCCTCCCCTCCACCTCCTCCCTCCTTCCTCTATCTCCCTTTATTCTTATTTCTTCTTCTGAAGGAGAAATTACAGTGGTTATTAACAAAGCCTTCTACTAAGTGTTACCAAATCTACAACTCAGTTTCCCTTTGGTGTCATATTAAAGAAATGCCTTTCTCTCAGGTGCCCCCTTGACTTCTGGTAGTAGTAGCATTATAGATCTACCCTAAGATCACTTATCCCCTCTGCCATTCTAACATGCCCCGGGTGGGGGGACCCACAGGGAGACCAAAGCCACCAGCACCTCTCTGTGGATGCTCTCACATCCCACAGTTTTCTTTTGTTTGCTCTTCTCAGCCTTGGGTAGTTTAAGCAAATGTCTCTGGGATGGTTGGAGGGGGATGGACAGGGCTATCAGGGTGAGTAGGGACAGTCAGTGAGTGATGAGACCAAGGACTGAGGAGGGGAGGGACATATACATATGGTGTGTCTGCAGGAGCGGGGGAGTGATGAGACCCAGGGCTGAGGAGGGGGAGGGAGGAAGGGGAGACTGAGGGGTGATCTAGCTACACCTCTTTAGCCTGACTCAGCTGATCTCACCAGTAATTGTGAGCAAATCTGGGTGTGGTCAGCCAGATGATG